>VMDO01003572.1:0-41872 GCA_007922755.1 Pedetes capensis
ACTATATAGTAAAAGATAGAGAAGACTTGGATGGGAAACTTAGATAGGAAGGGGGGAGGGGGGAAACATAGAGGAGGGTAAGGGGTAACCTATATGTATAATGCTTATCAAATTGCATATATGAAAATTGTCACAACGAAAAGCATGTCAAAATGAATCACACTATGATGTACATTAAAAATTTCTAATAAAAAAAAAAGAGTAGCTATACCATTGTGTACTGCACCTGCAATGAGTGAGTGATCCAGTTTTTCAAATTCTCACTAGCATTTGAGGTGCCGCTACTTTTCATTTTGGCCATTCTGATAAGTATCTAATTGATTATAGGGATATCTAATTGATTGTAGTTTCAGTTTGAATTTCCCTAATGGATAATGGAATCTTTTCATGTGCTTATTTGCTTTTTGTATATCTTCTTTGGTGAAATGTCTCCATGTTTTTAAACCATTTTCTAATCATATTGTTTGTTTTATAACATTGAGTTTTGAGAAGTCTTTCTATATTCTAGTAACTAGTATTTTGTTGGATACCTTGTATTTTCACTTTGTATGCAAAGTGTTCTAAAGAAAAAAGCTTTTAAGTTTGGTGAAGTCCAGTTTACCAAATTATTGTTCTTTGGCTCATGCTTTTGTTGTTAAGAATTCTTTGCCTGTCCCTAGGTCCCAAAGATTTTCTCTGTTTTTCTAAACTCTTTGTAGTTTCACATTTACTTTTAAGTCTGTGATCCATTTTAAGTAAATTTTACATAAGATGTGACATTTAGATCAAGTTTTAGTTATTATTTGTGCTGAGTTTTAAAGGAAGATTGCTTACTTATCTATGGATTTCAATTTCTCCAGCTCCATTTGCTGAAAAGCCTATCCTTGCCCCCCACCCTCCCACTGAATTGCTTTTGCAGCTCTGTCAAAAATCTGCTGAGCACATTGTACAGGTCTGTTTCTGTATTTTTCCATTCTGTTTCATTGATCTTTGTGACAATGCCTCTGCCTATTGCATCTTCATAGTAAGTCTAGAAACTGAGTTAACTGATATTCTCTACTTTATTTTTCCTATACAAAATAATTATTAAAGAACACTTCTAACTGGTATTAGGCTTACAGTTAATTTTAAAAATTCTACAGTCATACTTCTTCAGTCCGAATGTACAATCCAGGAGAAACTCACCAATGGCCCTGATGCCATTAGAAAGCTTTCTGAGAAATTGTTTGCAAACTTTGGCTCTTCATGCATGGAGAAGATTTGAGGGCCGTTGCTAATCTGTCTGGACTTCATTTACAAAGCCTCCCTCTGCTTTCCCTAAAAATTACTTTAAATATTTCTTATAGGATTCCCTCAGCACCCTAACCATGAACAGAAATAGGCTCTTATGGGTCTCTAATAGTTTCATGTGTACCAATTACTTTTCAGTTATGGTGGTCTTCAATGAAACTCTCAAAATTCTCACCTTGAATAGCATCTTCCTCTGTATCTGGCTCAATATTAGCTTACATCAAAAATGAGGCATCATTAATATAAAAGCATATTGTTTTCTTCTACACTAGAAGTGAACAACTGGAATTTGAAATAAAAAACATAGCATAGTTTATATTAATACAAAAAATGAAATACTTAAGCATTAATCTGAAAAAATATATATAAATCTTAGGTGAGGAAAACTACAAGTTTTGATGAAAGACATTGAAGCAGGTCTAAACAAATTGAGAGATATTCCATGTTCATGGATAAGAACAATCAATCATATTAAAATGTCAATTCTTTCCAACTTGATCTGTAGATTTAATATATTCAACATAAATCCTAGAAAATTACTTTGTGCATATCTGCAACCTGATTCTAAAGTTTGTGTTAAAATCCAAAAGATCCAGAATAACTAATACAATATTAAAAACTTAATTGAAGAAAATTTTTGGTAAATAACTAATACTACCTAACTTTAAAACTTATTATATAGCCATAGCAATCAAGGAAACTGGTTAAAGAATGGACAAACCAATCAATGGAATAGAAAAAAAAAAGCCTACAAATAAACTGGACAAGTATAGTCAACTGATCTTTGATGAAGGAATAATGGCAGCTGAATGGAGAAAGGATAATCTTTTCAACAAATGATGCTGGAAAAACTGGGCAATCTATCTATACACTAACTTTAAACCTGATTTATAGCAATTATGAAAAAATTTTTATAAACACTTGTGTGCAGGTATGTGTATGACTTCATAATTGCTATAAATCAGAAAAAAATATCCTTTAATACATTAATGGATAAACAAACTATGTATGGTACAACCACACAATGGAAAATTCTTCAGCACTAAAACACATAAGCTATCAAGCTGTGAAAATACATAAAAGAATCTGAAATGCAAATTGTAAAGTGAAGGGAGTCAATATGAAAAGGCTATGTTCTAGACAAAACCATGGAGATGGTAAAAAAGGTAAGTGATTGCCATTGGCTCAAGGAATAAAAATGGATTGGGAGGGGATGAACAGGTAGAGCACAGGGGATTTTTAAGACAGTGGAGCATTTCTTTATGAAACTGTAATGGTGGGTACATGGCACTATGCACTTATTAAAGCCTATAAAACTGTGTTACACAGCATGAACCCGAATGTAAACTGTGGGCTTTAGCTGTTGGATGTTTCCACATTGGTTTATCAAATATAACAAATATATTACACTAAAGGAAGATGTTAATAGTAGGTGAAACTGTGATGCTTAGGAACAGACAGTATGTATGGGACCTCTCTGTGCTTCCTGTTTAATTTTTCTGTAAACCTAAAACAACTACCAAAAATTCTATTAATTTAAAAAGAATAATGATGCTGGACCTGTTTTAGCCCTAAGTTTTAAGAAGCCTGGATAGCTCTGACTTGTGTCCTTGAAAACCTATAGCCACCATGAGAAAGTCTTCCTATCTTGCTGGAGAGACCACATGGAAGCATGAGGTGGAAAGGAAGAGACCCTATGTCAACTGAGCACAGCCAAGGAACACAGCCAACAACGAGAACCATGGCCCAGTCACTGGCCCTGTTGGGCCATTGCAGCCAGCCCCACACCATTCCACACACACCAGGCTGTGAGTGAGGGAGGCTCCTTGGGTTTCCCAACCCTAGCAGACGCCACACAGAGCAGAAGCAAGCCAGCCCCACTCCACTCCATCAGAATTCCTGATCCACAGAATTGCAAGCAAATAAATTGCAAGTTTGTAAAGAAAAGTTGGTATTTTCTTTTGTTTCTCCTCCCTACCATGTTTGGCTCTATCCAAGTGGAAAGTATAATTGGCTGAGAAAGAAATTAACCTTCTTAAGGTGCACTTAACTGCTTCTACTCCATCCATTCTACCCAAATCCCAGCTATAGACACCAGAAGAATTGTACCCAGGTCAGATAACTATTTATAAAATCTTTTAATTTGGAATTTTATGAGGAGTGACAAGGATTAACTGAGCTCATTCTGAGGAGTGAGCATGTTTAGTTGACAAACGCTATACACAACAAAAGAGAGAGATATCGTGGTTCCCTTCATTTCTTTCTTTCTTTTTTTTTTTTTTTTTTTTTTTTTGGCAGTATTGAAGGACTGAACCCAGGCCTTCACACATGCTTTGCAAATGTGCTGCCACTGAGCTGCACCCTCATTTTTATTTTTAAAATTGAGACAGGGTCTCACTATGTTACACAAGCTGCCTCTGACCTTGAACCTATGATCCTCCTGCCTCTGCCTCGGGAGTCAATGGGATTACAGGCATGCTCCACGCACCTGGCTACCCAAGCCTCCATTTCTACTTCTTCCACCCTAGGAACTCATCAAAAGTGTTAATTAGATGTTCTCCCTGTACTTTTTGAGCATGTACCGTTTGCCAGGACTGTTCTAGTATGTTGCATACAGCAGGAAATACAACAAAGCCCCTGCCGTGGGGATCTTTCCTGTAGTGGTCATGTGGGAACTGGTGAGCTGGGCTGGGCTGCATCACATTGATCTTGCAACATGTGTTTTGCAAATCCTCCTTTCTGTGGTTCCAGAAGGCTCCTAGTGCTGTTGTTACAAAATGAATAAAGGTGGTAGCACGGGGCGCAGTGGCGCACATCTGTAATCCCAGCGGCTCGGGAGGCAGAGGAAGGAGGATCGCAAGCTCGAGACAAGAGGCAGTCTGCATAACTTAGCAAGACTCTGTCTCAAAAAGTAAAAAAAATGGGCTGGGGGCCCAGCTCAGTGGTCCAGCACTTGCAAAGCATGCCGGCGCGAGGCCTTGGGTTCAAACCCCGGTACCACACACACACACACACACACACACACACACACACACACACTCACACACACACAAGTGAATAAAGATGATAATAGAGAAATGCTTACTACTCATTTCTTGTTTGTTGTTAGGTGCTGTCAAGTAGGGCTGGACTCATAGCAACCCTATGTACAACAGAACAAAACACTCCTGACACTGTGCCATGCCTGGCACTATTGTCAGAGCTTCTCTACTATTCACGGGGTATTCAATGGCTGATTGTTTCAGGACTGTTTCAAGAGTGGGTTGCCGGGTCCTTCTCCCATTTTTGTGGTGCTGGGGATGGAACCTGGGGCCTCAGAAAGTGCAGAGTGGCACTCTACCAACAAAGCTAAACCCTAGCTTCTATAACTACTCAGTAGTTACAGAAAATTCTGAGTCTCCATCTACTGTTCAAATTTTCAATACAGCATCTGTAGCAATGATATTGAAAACTAAGTTTTTCATCCACAGCAACCGAGTTTCTGTTGTTTTAGGAAACACTTGAAGGAAGGAAGGAAAGAAGGAAGGAAGGAAGGAAGGAAGGAAGGAAGGAAGGAAAGAAAGAAGGAAGGAAAGAAAGAAAGAAGGAAGGAAAGAAAGAAAGAAGGAAGGAAGGAAGGAAGGAAGAAGGGAGGAAGGAAGGAAGGGAACGGGAAAGGAAGAAGGAAGGAAGGAAAAAGAAAAAGTAAGAAAGAAGGAAAGAAGAAAGAAAGAAAAGAAAAATGAAAGAAAGGAAAGAAGGAAGAAGAAAGCAAGCCACCTTTCTACCCTTCCACTCCCCTGTGCAGGAACCACCTTATGTTTCTATGGATTCTTAAAGACTGCATTCCTCCGTGGCTGTGCTAGTGGAGTGGGGAGGCAGAGTTCAGCATCTCAAAGAAAGGATCACCCTGGGCACCTGTCGCCTACTATACTAAGGAATGCTGAGAGCAGAATATATTATGTGTACATAAGAATATACTATGTGTACATAAGAGCCTTGGCTAGAGGAGAAAGGGGGGAGGAGAAGGGGAGGAAAAGCGAGTGGGAGAGAGGAAGGAGTAGGGAGAAAATAAGTTCCTCTTTGGGTGGTGGTCAAATTATGGAGTAAATGCTGCAGTTATGTGGCAATTTAATGAATGTCTTCCTTTTTTTTTCTAGACGAGGTCTTGGTACATAGCCCAAGCTGGCCTCAAACTTCCTGCTTCTGCCTCCCAGTTGCTGGGATTACAGGCACGCACCACCATGCCCAGCTCAATGTACTCTTTTTAGAAAGACTAAAAACAAAATGTTTAACATGTCCACTTATAAAATAGAAAAGATTCAAACATAATACTTGGTTTAAGAAGGATAAGGACACTACAAATTTCTATAGGATACCAATGAAGCAAGAGTGGAGGGCATTAGAATCAATGTCCAGGGGTTGGAAAGGAGGGGCAAAGGAGGTGTGGGGTGTGGGAAGGGGAAGAAGGGACAAACACAGAGGGCAGGAAGATTCGAGAGCCAAAGGGAAATGGAAGAGAACCCCTCAGATGTCAAGCTCCAGCAGGGTCTGGAGGCTGAGGCCAGGTCCCTCTAATTGAGGTCAGACTGCTGTTGGAGTTGTTAGGTGCCACTGAGTCGGGTATGACTCATAGCAACCCTATGTACAACAGAAAGAAACAATTACCAACACTGTGCAAGGCATGTTTAAGCCCATTGTTGCAGACACTATCAATCCATCTATTTGAGGGGCTTCCTTTTTCTCATTAACTCAACACTCTCCCAAACATGGTGACCTTCCCCAGGGATTGGCCCCTCCTGACTACATGTCCAAAATATGTTAGACACAGTCTAGCCATCCTTGCTTCCAAGAAGCACTCTGGTTGCACTTCTTCTAGGACAGATCTGTTGGTTCTTTTGGCAGTTGAAAACCCCATAAATAGGGCTGGGATTTAGCTCAGTTGGTAGAGCACTGCCCTGTAGTCTCTGAGGTCCTGAGTTTGATTCCCAGCACTGCAAAAATGGGAGAAGGGCCTGGCAATCCATTCCCAAGGCAATCCCGAAACAGTCAGCCATTGAAAACCCTATGAGGGTCACTATGGGTCAGATACCGACTTGATAGCACCCAACAACAACAACAACAAGCAGAGGTCAGACTGCTCGTTCCAATTTCCTGGCAGTCTTGGGAAAACCCTCCCAGCCTCATTTTCTTCAGTGACAAACCAAAGCAGTTGGATCAAACAATTTTCTTGAATGCCTTCCTTGCCCTAGGTTCAACATTCTTCAATGTCTGAAGTTAGCCCCATGCAGGGGCTGTGGCTCAGTGGATCTGCTAAAGAACTTAGGCTGCTGTTTGTTTTGTTAAATCATTAATTAATTTGTTTTTATTTTCTCCCCTTAAATATACTTTGAATTTATACCTTCTGCTTATTTTGCTTCTGAAATCCTTTTTGGTTCCAAGAATCTCTGATACTGTCACCAAGGGGGCTATCTAATTACATGCTTCTCACAGCTTATAGAACAGGCCCAGAGCCTCTGTGAAATGAGATACTGTGCTATTAACCAAGCAAGAATCTATAAGGAATTGAACCCCTAGATTCCGTAATGTCCCAGGAGCAAATGTCAGAAGGCTGGTCAGTTGCCTAACTGGTTGCTTTACAGAGAAAAGACAAACTAGAATTTCTTCTTCCTGTTACACAGCATAATGAATAGAGACAAGATGACAGTGTTTGTAATTTATGTTTGTTCAATGCATCACAGAACAAAAGCTTGTAGAATAATTGGAGCGTGGTCTTTGAAGCCAAATAGAGCAGAGTGCTAAGGCTTTGGCATTTGTTAGGTTTAAACAATAATCCCACATTTCCTGGGCAGCTTCACACACAAAAAAAATCAATGCAGATATCTTGCTCATTGAGCTAAACATATTCAATTTCTTGGCCTCTCAAGTTACTTATTTTCACATTATTTAATGTGTATTTTTCAGCAGATATTGCCAAACGGGTGGCCAACCAACATGAGGGTAGAATCTGTCTCATTTTACTTTTTATCTTTTACAGTACACAAGATTGAAACTAAGTGTACCTCATCAGCTAGCAACAGTTCACCAAATGAACAAATGAATTGTTAATGAACAAATTATCAAATCCTGGCTCTGGTGAAAGCAGGTATCCCAGAAATGGTCTCTCCTGTCTTCCCCAAACCTGACTGCCTCGACCACTGGGAGAAATTTCTGGAAAACACCCGGTATACCCCTTGACTGAGCCAAGTAAAAATGATGGATTTCAGGTTGTAGATGTAAGGGCTAGAAGACACTCAAAGTTCATGTAGAGCAGACGACTGTTCATCTCTTAGAAGGAGAGAAGGAAGGTTACAGTTGACTTAAGCAAATAGGTCAGTTAGGAACTGAGCTAGGCCAAGAACCAGTCAGTACTAGGTATCCACCATGCCCACTAGACCTCTTTTCCTTGACACCTGAATCCTTCTTTCTTTCCACACCTGCCTTTGTCCAATACAATAAGCCTTGTATAAAATTATGGGGGTATTCTTTCTCATTTAAAACATTAACATGGTTTAAAAAAAAAAGAAAAAAGAAAGGAAAAGAAAACTTACTGTATTGCTGTATATTTGTTGCTTAAAAGTGAAGGACAGACTTTCAGTCCAGGCAAGATGGAGTTGACTTGTTTCTCCCTGACCTTCGCTTCTGAGTACAAATATAAGCCCAGAAATTGCACAAGAGACAGCCAGGGCGTATTCTGAGAGGTGCTAAGAGAAAGCAAGCGGGTTCATGACCCTAGGTCTGGAGGAGTAACACAGCACCAAGACATCTCACAACCTCTCACTCAGCTTCAGACAGGTTCCTGACACCAGGAAGCAGCCAGGTAGGCTCACATCTCCCCTGGTCAAGTAGGAACCCCTCTGACCACAGCAGGTGAGCCACTTGCCTGTGGAGCAGTCAGAAGCTCTGGGAGCATGCTTTTCTTCTGAAGTTCACCCCCTGCTTAGAGAGGTACTAGGTGGCTAGGTAGCACCAAGCAGAAGGATCCAGGGGAAGGAGTTAAAAATATACCACTTTGGCATTTTGACTATTTACATTAAAGGAACTTGAAAACTCACAGGTGCAAAAAGGTCATTCTGACCCTCATGTTATTTCTTAGAAGCAGAAGATGAAATTTCCTTGTGAAAGACAGCCACCCTATTTCAAAAGGAATAAAATCTTATCCCCAAGTATGAGAAGTCAAGACCAAAGGAACCTTGTACAGACTTTATTAAAATAACTCTTATAAGTCTCCCCACATAATTTAGTTGCTTCTTCACTGCCTCCTCCTCCTACTACTACTACCATTATTATTGTTGTTGTTGTTGTTGTTGTTATTATTATTATTATTATTATTATTATTATTTGGTGCAGGGGAGATAAGGTCTAACTATGTAGCCTAGGCTAGCCTTGAGCTTGAGATTCTTCCTGCCTCAGCCTCCTGAATTCCTGAATGCTGGAACAATGCCCAGCTCATAGCTTACATCCTTTGTCTAATTCCCTGTACAAGTAACTGACTCCACCTGCTTCTATGGGTCTTCATTTTCTTATAAGCCTTGCCACGTCATATAAAACTTGTATTAAATAAATGTGCATGTTTTTCTCCTGTTTCCCGATCCTGTGTCAATTTGGTTCTCTGACTAGCCAGGACCCTAATTGGATGGATATAGAGTTTTGCTGTCTCTACACATGGAATACTACTCAGTGATAAAAAGGAACAAACCATTGATACACACAATGACTCGGATGATGCTTCAAGGAATTATGACTAGTAAAAATAGCCTATCCCAGGCCATAAAGAAGAATCAAATTATGTCATTTATATGAAAATGAGTGGATCTGGAGATCACAGTTTTAATCTAAGTAAGTCAGACTCAGCCTGCAGCCATAGCCCTATGGCATCCAATCCCATCAGATCTTGGAAGCTAAGCAGGGTTGGGCCTGGTTAGTACTTGGACAGGAGACCACCTGGGAACACCAGGTGCTGTAGACTTGGGAGAAGGACTCAGCAACCCACTCCCAAAAATCAATCTGCCATTGAAAACCATATGAACAGCAGAGAAGCACTGACAATAGTGTTTCCCCTGTTGTACGCAGGGTCACTATGAGTCAAATACCAACTCGATGGCACCTAACAACAACAATAAGTCAGTCTCAGAAAGACAAATATCACATGTTCTTTCTCATATTTTAGAAGTGTGTGTGTGTGTGTGTGTGTGTGTAGACTGGAAAGGATAAGGGGATACCCGTGGAAGGGGGATAGAAATAGTGCAAGGGGATGGGAGAAACACGTGGAGGTAATGAGAGAGTAAATGCAAGCAAACTACATGATATAATTGTATTGAAGTACCCTAATAAACCTTACCATATTGCCCACTAATTTAAAAATGAAAATAAAAATAAATAAAACATCTTAGTATGATTAAAAATGGCCTATCCCAAAACATTATGTACATATTATATGATCCATCCATGTATATATAACATGATTGTTGTTATTGTTGTTAAGTGCCATCCAGTCAGGTCCAACTCAAAGTGACCCTATGTACTAAAGAACGAAACACTCCCCGACACTGTGCCATGCCCGGCACTATTATCAGAGCCTCTCTGCTATTCATAGGGTTTTCAGATGTCAAAATTATAGGAAAAGAAAACAGATTAATGGTTGCCAGGAGCCTGGGACAGGGGACAGGAGGAGAGCAGAACAATTATAAAAGAGAAACATGAAGGATCCTTGTGGCAACGGAACGTTTTGGTATCTTCACAACCCTGGTGGATACACAAGCCTATTCATACGATGAATTGCAAATAACTAAATGTCTGTACCCACACACATGTAAATGCAAAAGTGTAAAACAAAAATCTAAAGGAAGTCAGTGAGTAGTAGCAATGTCAGTTTCCTGGTTGTATCACTGCACTATAACTTTACTCCTTATTTTTATCTTCTTGGCAAAGAGTATAAGGGATCTCTCTGTATTATTTCTTATAAGTATACACGAAATCTTTCATTATCTCAAAATAAAAATTTCAATTTAGAAAAACATGAGTAGAGTGTTATATAACTCTTCCCTCCTGGCTTTTCTTGCACTCAAACCTGAATGCTTTCTTCAGTTACAAAATTTCAAAGGAAGTGACTCAGATATTTCTTCCCGTTATCACTCAAAGGACTAGAACTATTTCAGCATATTTGAGTACTGTAAGCTGATCTTATCTTAGCCAACCTTTCAAATATTTTAGCTTAAACATTTTTTCTTCAGAGAATACATCACTTCTACTTTTAATAGCTATATAAAGAGCATTGGAAAGACAAGTTCCAGGAAGGTTCTGGCCTATTGCATACAGATTTAAGTCTAGACATATCTCGGGACTGGGTTGCCCTCCACCAGTTATGGCATATCAGGCCTCATGCAATGAGTGACCCTTACTCTCAACTGTTGTTGGTTCCCACACAGGTGAGCAATAGATAGGTTCTATTCCCAATGGCTCACCTTCCTGTCCCCCTCTCACCTTCGGTTTTCCCTTTGCTGAATATCCGTCACTACACACCCTGCTACACAGGACTCAGGGTTTCTGTTGGATTTGAGTCTCTCTCTTGTATATTTAGTCATGTAATCATTAACACATTTGCATGTTTAATCATTTCATTAACTCTAGTTCTGTTAGTTATCTTAATGAAAGAATTCTTATATCTGAAAATGTTGGAGAGTTGAATCTTTCTATTCGCTTGTTCACTGACTCACAGTCCTGAGAGATCGCCTCCTTGAGCGTTTTGTAGTTTTGTGTTTTTGAGCTCACTTTCAGCAGGAAAATTCTGTGCAGTCCAGGTTGAGGGAATGCCCCTGAAGGAGTTTTGTGTGTGCTTTTTCCAGGAATTCTAAGGGTATTATCATATCATGTTTTATATCAGTTTCTTACCATGGTGGGGCTCAAATTATTCCACTGCTTTTCATTCAAACCTGTAGTAGAGCAGGTCCATAATTATAGCTTATTTATTGATGATGATGATGATGATGATTTAGAAATCAGACCAAGGTAATAGTGTTTCCTGTAAATCTCTTTTCAATGTACTTATACTGTCTTCCAAGCATATTTCCCAAAAATGACTCCAGTGTTGTGGAAACTCTCATTTCCAACAATTTTGAGTTTTGGTATAGTCTCAAAATGGAATATCCCAGTTAATTGCACACGTTATAAATATTCCCCTTTATTTTCCAACTACATGAGGCCATATTTTCTTCATATACTTCAATTAAAACAACATACAGATTAAATACACATGCAGATATAAATATAACCAGACATTGTATTAAGTGAAACATGAAAGAGATCTCAAAAAAAAAATGGACATCAATGCCTGTCTTGCTATTTTTTTTTTTTTTTTTTTTGCTTTGGAAAGTTTCCTTTTTAAACAAAAATGTTTTATTTATATTAAAAGGCAACAATTGTGTTGATATTTTAGTGTTAAAATGTTATTTTATTTGTACATGTTGGTATTCACTTGTAATCCCAGCACTCAGGAGACTGAGGCAGGAGGATTATGAGTTCAAACACAGCCTGGGCTACATAGTAAAATTCTCTCCCCAAAAAATGTCATTTTGTGTATTTAAAACTATCTGTAGTTAAGCTTTTTCAGCTTAATTTCTAATACAATGAATATCCATTAGATAAATGCACAAAAACAAAAGTTCTTGGAGCTACAACCCCATTCCCCTATTATTATTATTATTATTATTATTATTATTATTATTACCATCATCATCATCTTGAGAGAAGGTCTCTCTAAGTTAAGAAGGCTGCCCCTGGCCTCAAATCTGGGATCCTCCTGCCTCTACCTCCCAAGTCACTGGAATTACAGGTGTGCCTCACCACACCCAGCTGATCATCTGCTCTTGACTGTCATTTCTTTTCTCACATCTTTCTCAGTGTACCACTCCAGTTCTTTTTTCTTTTTCCACCACCTGGTTTCCTCCTAGTTTCCATCCTTGCTCCCTTATGATTATATTATGTCTTCCCTCAACCATTCACATTATTTTAACAACGTCCTATGTGGAAGACACTCAAATTTGTGTCTGTAGCCTAACTGCTTTGCCAGACTCTATACCTATAAAACCAGCTATCTATGCCATTGACATTTCTTGAAAAGCCAAACTCAAATATTCCCAAATAGATGTAAGTGGTACTATCATTAAACCCTGCCACCTACTCAGAAATTGTGGCTCATCTAAACTCCCTTCTTTTTTCTACCTCCCTTGTCAACAATCAAGCCCTGGAAGAGGGTGAGGTAATAACAGGAAATAGTCATTACTCTAAAGAAGGAAGTTTCTTTTCAAAATTTCCTCCCTACATTTCTGCACTCTTTTAGTCTACCATATCAAGCATCTAGTATTTTGATAATTTTTAAACAACTTCTAAAGAAACAATTTTAAGCATTCCTAGAATAATACTGGAAACCAAAACAAGCACTAATGAAATATTCCATTTAATGCAGTGGTTTTCACAAGCAAACCTCTTATATAAGATTAAAAATTAATTTACATGGCATGAGTTAGGCACACAAGTAAAACAACACTAACAACCTGCATTATGCAGATGACACAACTTTGCTTGCTGAAAGGGAAGAGGATTTGAAACATTTACTGATGAAGAGCAAAGAACACAGCCTTCAATATGGATTACACCTCAACATCAACAAAACAAAAATCCTTACAACTGGGTCACTAAGCAATTTCATGATAAATAGAGAAAAGATTGAGATTGTCCGATATTTTGTTTTACTTGTTTCTGCTATCAACACTCATGGAAACAGCAGTCAAGAAATCAAAAGATGCATTGCATTGGGAAAAGCTGTTGTAAAAGACCTCTTAAAAGGGTTGAAAAGTAAAGATATCATACTGAAAACAGAGGTGTACCTAACTCATGTCATGGCCTTTTCAGTCGCATCCTATGTTGTGAAAGCTAGATGTTGAATAAGGGAGACAGAAGAAGAATTGATGCTTTTGAATTATGGTGTTGGAGACAAATACTGATTACACCATGAACTGCCAAATGTGTGAAGAGTTGGAGAGGCTCAAATACTGTGCCCTAGATCTGTGCTCAGTGGAGTCACTCAGAAGCCAGAAGGCTGTGCCTGTAGCCCTCCTCATGTGACTAAGAGTAGAGCTGTGGGACAATGAACAGGGGTGGAAACAAGGGAATTTCTCTGAGTGTGGACTCAGAGAAACAATAAAATCCTGTTCAGCCCCATTAGTCAGCTGTGTGTTGCTATAAGGAGTTACTTAATACAGATTACTTATGAAAAGGGAGTATTATTCTGGCTCATGGCTCTGGAGGTTTAAATCAAAGATAGGGTGGCTCCATCTGTTTGGGCCTCTGGCAAGGGTGGCCCATCGTGGTGGGAGTACATGACTGCTCACACCATGAACCAGGAAGCAGAGAAGAGGAAGCCAGTGGCATCCCACAGTTCCCTCTGAATGCATTCCACCTGGTGACCTCAGGGACCTCACATAAGGTCTCAAATGTTAAAGGTCTACAGCATCTCCCAGCAGCAGTACTATGGCGACCAAGCTTTTATATATGGACATCTGGGGGACATTCAACATCCAAACTACAGCACCAACCTTCCTCTTCTCAAACTGCTTTACCAAGTTGGGATGTAGGAGGAATGAAAAACTTTCAGAGGGAGGTCCGGTTGGGAGAAGAAATACTGCTTTTCCTGGAACACTCTGTACCTTGAGGGATCTCTGTGACCAGGGGAGGGCTATTGTCCTCAGAGAATCTAACTCAAAATCTTTCTGACCATGAGAGGTAGGGCTGCTTGTTCTCTGGACCCCCTTTTCACTGAGATAGAATTCATATGTCATAAAGTTCACCATTTTAGACTATAATTCAATGTTTTTCTTTAGTACATTCACAAAGTTATTTAATCATCAAAATGATTTCCTTCTATAATAATTTTATCAGATCTCAAAGAAAAACAGTATTTCATTTTCCCTCTCTTCAGGCTCTGGAAACCACTAATCTACCTCCTGCCTCTATGGATTTGACAATTCTAACCATGTATATCAGGCTGGGGGTTAGCTTAGTTGATAGAGTGCTGCTCTGCATTTTCTGAGGGTCTGGGTTCCATCTCCAGCACCATATAAAACAAGAGAAGGAGTTGGCAGCCCACTCCCAAAACAATCAGCCATTGAAAATTCCATGCATAGCAGAGAAGCACTGACATAGTGCTGGGCATGGCACAGTGTTGAGGGGTGTTTGTTTTGTTCTGTTGTGCCTAGGGTTGCTATGAGTTGGACGTCACTCAACAGCACCAAACAACAACAAACATATCATATAAATGGAGTCATGTAATATTTGTCCTTTTGTGATTAGCATCCTTCACTTAGCATGTTTCCAAGGTTCATCCATGTTGTAGCATGGATTATTTCATCATTCATTTTTATGGCTGAATAATATCCCATTTTGTGAAGACAACATATTTTTTGTCCATTCATCAGCTGGTGAACTTCTTTGTCATATATATTTTTTGACTATTGTTAATAATGCTACTCTGATCATTCATGTGCATTTGTGTGTGTGTGTGTGTTTGTGGGCATGTCTTTATCTCTTTTGTCTATAAATCTGATAGTGGAATTGCTGGGTCATCTGGTAATTCTGTTTAATAGTTTGAGGAAATGCCAGACTCTTTTTTGTAGTTGTTGTTGTTGTTGTTGTTAGGTGCTGTCGAGTCAGTATCCGACTCATAGCGACCCTCTTAGGGTTTTCAATGGCTGACTGTTTCGGGATTGCTTTGGGAGTGGATTACCAGGTCCTTCTCCCATTTTTGCGGTGCTGGGAATTGAACTCGGAACCTCAGAGACTGCAGTGCAGTGCTCTACCAACTGAGCTAAATCCCAGCCCTTTTCTGTAGTAGCTGTACCATTTTACATCTCAACCAGCATGGGATCCTGATTTTCCCACATATTTCCTAACACTTGTTGTTATCATGGACTCAACACCAGCAATAAGTTTGTTGTCTCAGCCCACCACAATGTTCCCTGAAAATTCATTCATAACAAGGCTTCAGAAGCACACAGGCTGAACACAGGAAACGTTAGTGAGAAAGGTAGTTAGGTTTTCAAATGAAGAAGTTTAACTTGCCTGTTTCCCCACCCCCAAGACAGCTGCTTGTATGTCTCCTTTATCAATGCACATGCGTTGGACCCCTGAGTTGAATTAGGGCACATACTAATGGAGTGTTGGTAAACTAAAAAATTAGTCCAAAGACAGAAGAAAGGGAAAAGAGAAAATATCCAAGATAAGGAATTCCACATATGAAGAAGGCAGACTCTTCAGCTGAGTCTGTCCACAGCTATAGTCACAAGATAAGAATGAGCCTTCCTCTATGAGGAACAAGAAGGGTTTACCTGAATCCCAGAAAGAAAGGGATCTAACTTTGCCATAGGACAGAAAGAAGAAGCTCAGCCTGGAAATGGAGGGAATAAATGAAATAACACACTAAGACAAATTGAGCTTTTGGGGGGCCAATCTGTAGAAGAGAACTTCAGGTTAAGGCTAAATTCTCCTGAGATAATGATGTTTGTTGTGAGGAGATTGAATTTGAAGAAATAACTGCATGTCTCTTGATAATGACCAAGAGTTTGCTTAAATTTAAGTAGAGCTTGGATAAGTTTAAATGAGAAATTGTTCCATGCTTTCCTTCTGTTCCTGAAGAGTGCTCCTGGCATGGGACAGACAGGATTGTGACATCCTAAAATATACAGTCAAAGAAAACTCAGCAATCCTCAGGTGTTTTTGCATTTGAACACTCACCAACTTGTCGCTGTTATTGTTGTTAGGTACCACCGAGTGGGGTCCAAGTCATGGCAACCCTCACTGGGTTTTCAATGGTTGATTGTTTATGGATTGTTCCAGGACTGGATTGACACATCCTTTTCCCATCTTGCCAACTTACATCTGTTGATATGTCATAAAGCTATACTAATTGTATTGGTCATAGGAATCCAGGAATGAAAGAATAATAACCATAAAAAACCCACAGGGTTTTTCCCTGCCTTTACTAATACATTTATATGTTGGTTGAGAAATAGCTCCTGGATTTTCAAGAACTTTCTTGGTAAAGGGTGTGAAGTGTTCTCAGCATTGTTAGATTGCAAATCAAAGAGAATATTTTATTACTTTCTTTTTACCAAGGATGGAATTTTGCCACTCTATAGGGAGGAGGCTAATGGAGAAGATTCTTCAACCATCAGATGATAGAATATGTACCGATTACCATATTCCGTAGGATCTCTCTACAGATATATGTATAGACAGGTGTGTATTAAATAACCTCAAAGCAAGATTAATTGGCATTCCTTTTTAGTTTCCACAGAGGAAAAGCAATCCCAGTAAGTTTAGAAAGGCATTAGTTAGGGAATTAATCTCATATATAGGTGTATAGAATACAAACTGTTCTTCTCAATGGAAGCATGTCAATGTAGCAAAATAAATAGCATCTCACTGCCCTTAGGCAGAAGATAAGTCCAGGATGGCCACAGGTGGAATAGGGAGATACGCAGCCAAGTCAGAGCATTGTAGAGATGCAATGGAACCCTCTTCTCCAGTCTGCCAAGACCCCCCTCAGTGTCTCTTCGGACTAGAATTAGGTCTATTTTCCTGTGTATATAGAGTAATGACTGCAGAAATTGATAGAATGAATGAAGCCTCGCAAAACTGAAAAGGACCAAGTATAACATTTCCAGCTGCTTGGTGCCTTACAGACAATTCAATATCCAAAAGAAGAAAGATAACTTTTAAAAGTCTGGGGCAGCATACTGAAGGATGCAGCTGGAGGGAGCGCAAGGAAGCTGAGCAAAGTCCACAATGCAACTGTAGGAAGACACCATGATGAACCCCATCATGGTGGCACTAATTAAAAAAACACCTACATGCATTCCAAATGAATCAAAGACCGCCAATGATGTGGATCTATCATTTTTCCTATAGAAACAGGAAGTACAGTGGAGGACAGTGACTCTGTCTTTTCTCATAAATTTGCATGCGCTGGTGGTGAAAGCTAACCTGGTTGCGAAATCTAAAGCTGATTTACTTGAAATGCAAATGAAATGACAAGGTAGAAGCGGCAAAAGGAGAGGTTTATATCCAGGACCTCTTCTTCTACAACACAGAGGCTTCCAGGCTCCCTGACCACATCTGCTCCCTCCAGGAACACAGGTAAGGACTTCCAGCTGCTACAGCTGATCAAGGTAAATTACCTTTGAGAATAGTAACAGTGATGTTCTTTATATGGTACATATATATCATTCTGTCTGATTGTGTTTTACTTGCTCTGCCAGGGAAATGTTAAAATCTCTTCCCTCTAATTTGTCCTGTTTCTAAGTAATTTATTTCCAAGTAAACAAGTGCACCATTATCAGCATGCAGGGAGAATGTCGGGAAGCCACAGAGCCTTGGAGAAAAGGAGAGATGCCTCTCGACAGCCGGCTGGATACGATTCACGGAAATCTGCATCTTGACACTCATTATAAAGCCTTTTTCCCTCAACTAGCACAAGCAATGATGAAGGAAAACAGAGATGTTCTATTACTTGTTCACAAAAGTCTTTTTAAAGTAGTGCTTTCATGAATCTTCTAATTAGGAGGCTAACACTTGTACGCCGAGGAAGGCATGAAAAGTAGAAAGGATAAACTTTTAGTTGCCATCCTTTCATAGCCCAGATGTTATTTCCTTTAAGAAAATTTCATTGCAGAGTGATGCTGCCTTCAGCAAAGTTCTTCTCAAATGAACCCATGTTTTTCTAGGAATTCCAGGTCACACCAAGGTCACCATGAATTCACTCAGTGAAGTAAACACCAAGTTCACACTTGACATGTTGCAGCAGCTAAGAACATCGGAGGGCAACATATTCTTTTCTTCTGTCAGCGTGACGGCAGCATTGTCAATGCTGCTCTTAGGGACCAGGGGAAACACTGCACGGGAAATTGAGAGGGTAGGTGTCAGCTTCGTTATGTTGACCTGTTTTGTTGTTGTTGTTGTTGTTGTTGTTTGTTTGTTTGTTTTGCAGTACTGGGGGTTGTGCCCAGGGCCTCACGCTTGCATGCTCTGCAAGTGCTAGACCACTGAGTGGCACCCTCAGCCCATTTTTTCTTTTTTTTTACTTTTTGAGACAGGGTCTTGCTAAATTACGCAGGCTGCCTCTGGTCTCAAACTTGCGATCCTCCTGCTTCCACCTCCCCAGCCACTGGGATTACAGGCGTGCACCACCGCACCCGGCTATATTGACCTGTTTGAACTTTTCTCTCTGTGGCTCTGTTGGCCAGTGTACAGATAGATGGTTGCAGATCTCACAGGATGCTGAGCATTCCCAGGACTGCGTGAGCTCAAGGCTGGGGTACAGACAGGTGGCTGCAGATCTGGAGGCCTGATAGGTCTCGCAGGATGCTGAGTGGGCATTCCCAGGACTGCGTGAGCTCACAGCTGAGGGAGAGACACACCCTCCCAAACGCTGGCCCATCTGTTTCCTCGTGCCTAGATGTCATTTAGGAGCTGGGATGGCATCCTTTAGCTACCCAAAAACCAGAACGGAGCTTTAAGCTTGCAGACTACTGAAGCAAGGACACCTTTCACTTAAATCCAAGGGACATAGTGTCAGATGCTCTCTCAGCAATGGACAAGGGAGCATTCTTCAAAGTTGCTAGTGATAAACCAATTTTGTTGTGCTTTTTCAAAAAGCAAACATATACCTCAGAGTTCAGGAATTTTTCCTATTTATTGGCTTTTTATTTGTTTGCTTACTTGCTTGTTTTCATTTACTTGGAGGATATTCTTCCGTTTTCCTCTAATTTAGACACAACTTGGTCGTAAAATTTTCTTGTCCCACTTCCTATCTCTTCCAGGTCCTTCATGTCGGCGATGCCACGGAGAGGACAAAAGAAAGAACTACGTCCCATCCTGTGAGTCCCAGAGCACTTCACTCTTGAGAGAGCTTCAGACATCTGCAAGGGTCACAGTTTAAATGGAGGATTTCACATAGACTGAGAAAGGCAAATTGTAGGAAAAATCCTGGACAAAAGAGCTTAGGACACACAGAGGAGTTCCAGATTTGACTTTCATAATTACTCTTTGCGTGTTTTTGTTTTACTCAGAGATCAGCATTGTACTTAAGAACTCAAGTCTGGAGCTGGTTGACCAGGCTCGGATTCCAGCTCTGCTCTTCACAAATGATGAGCATGAGCAAGACATAGGGGCTCTGAGTCACAGTGACTGATGCTGGTAAATTGATGGTAAAAATGAATCTGACTGACTACATGCAAATATTTACAACAGTGCCCATCCTGTTGTACCTAAGAAGCCATAATAAGTATTAGATATTATGAGTATATAATAATAAGAATTGTCAGAATCACAATAATGTTACTAAATAATTTAATTTGGATTAACTCGGTAACAGGAACAAGATGGATAAGCACAAGTTCAAGTATAGTTTTTTTGGAAATGATTGTGGCACATCTATTGCTTTAGAACCTAAATAGTGCAAAAAACTCTTAGCTAGGAAATAGAAATGCCCAGATTCAGGTAGAATCAGGTTCAAAACTTGGGTCTGCTAATTCATGTCTCTTTGAAGAAGTTATTTAATTCTCTGAGCTTTCTTATCTTCATCTTAATTGAACTCCTTGTTAGGTGCCATTGAGTTGGATCCTACTCATAGTGACCCTATGTACAACAGAAAGAACCATGACCTGACACTGTGCCACGTATCCAGCCTTTTCATGTTTGAGCCACTGTTGCAGCCACTTTGTTTCTTCTCATTTTGAGTCATGTCACATCAGCAAAAAAGAGATTCCAGAGGCTTTACTCCCTTTCTATCTTTAAGGTCAACTCTACTTTCAGGTGGCAACTCTTCCCCAGTGGTTTCTTGAATGCCTTCCCACCGGGGGTGCTCATTTTCTGGCCCTATATTTGTCAGTGCTTCTCTGCTATTCATAGGGTTTTCAATGGCTAATTGTTTTGGGACTGGGCTGCCAGGTCCTTCTCCCTAGTATGTCTTAGTCTGAAAGCTCAGTTGAAAACTATCCACCATGGGTGGCCCAGCTGGTATCTGAGATAACGGTGGCATAGCTTTCAGCATCATAGCAACATGCAAACACCACAGCATGACAAGCTGATAGACACAGGGGGCTCAATTCTACTGAGACTTATATTACTGTTGTTTAATCTGTAGCTAAATACCAGCACACCTTGTTCTCACATGCAGTGACTGTCCATCACAAGGGCAGGAGCCAGGGATCACAGTCAATGTATCTGAGAAGGTGATACCACCAAGAAATACAACAAGGCTTCATGTCATCATACATTTAAAATATCCAAACTTCTGGGACACCCTAGGAAGTTAGAGTTCATCTGGGAAGCTAAAACTATTTAAAGCAATGAGAAGGCAGCCCAGCGGTACTGCTTTGTTAGCTTAAACAAGAGCAGACTAGAGCATGTTGGAGCAGGAGGAAAGAATTTCCTGGAAGGGGCTGAATAGGAGGAGAATTCTTAAGGGCATTTGAGGTAAAATACATCATATCTCAAGGAATTAGCAAAAGGTCATCTTTGAGATTATTGAGGTTCAGGTGTTGCTCTAACATACTTCTCTTGAGTTTGGTATTCCCATTGACAGAGTAATCCATTGAGCACTCTTTTCTATGTTGAAGGTTAAAAAGTCAGAAGATGTGCATCAGCAACTTCAAAAGCTCCTAACTGAGTTAAACCAGCACACTGATGCGTATGAGCTGAAGATTGCCAACAAGATCTATGGAGAAAAGAGTTTTAGGTTTCTTCCGGTAAGTTTCTCCTGGCCCTCCACAGCTGCAACATGCCTCCTGGGTCCTGGGTCTCTGAGTGGCTCAGTGGGGTGGAGTGAGGCAGACCAGCTGGGCTGATTGGGATGGGCAGCTTCTGCTCAGGGAGCACCAGCTCCATCACCATGACTCTACCCCACCCAAGTGTCCCAGATCCTGATAGTGCCAATCAAGTGGGGACTTAGGGATTGTCTTATGAGAAAAGAGGACATTGGGCAACAGGATTATTCATGAGATACCACTGATGAGCCAGCCCTGACTCAGACAAAGAGAGCACCCTTCAGCAGGGAATGGATCGCTAATGGTGTACTTCTGCAATAGGCAGGCTTGGATGAGTCCCTGGGGACACCTGGGAAAGTAGAAGGGAATACCAAATTCCCAAGATGGAAGATATAAACAAAGATGAGAAATATAAGGTTGAATTTACGGGTGAGAATGCTCAGGAGCAGAAGTCTCCTTGAGAGCAATTTGCTATGAAATTTGCAAGCCCCAGCCTCTTCTCCTCCTGCCTTTTACCAAATGGTATTGACCTTCAGTGACCTCCTCCTTGGACTAGCCTGCACTCCCATCTCACAATGCCTACATGGTACCTGTCTAAAAATATGCATGTGCGGGAGATAGCAGATTCGGTCAGGGTCTGCTTTCAGATTATTATAATCATAAATAATTGAATTTGGTCATGCATAAATTACTCTCAATTCCTCCTTTCTTCCTTCACATCCCAAAGGAATATTTGGACGGCATTAAGAAATTTTACCTAACCAGTCTGGAATCTCTTGATTTTGTAAATGCTGCAGAAGAGAGCCGAAAGAAGATTAATTCCTGGGTGGAAAGTCAAACAAATGGTAGAGTATGGGAGGGCTGCCCATGACAGAAACGTACCCAGAAGGGTACCTGTCAGTGCGCCCTGTGCTTGCCATGGCAGGGAGTGCTGGGACCGGATGTGGAAATGGGTTTTCAGAGAGGGTGGAAGAGGCACTTCGGATGGTTGCGGTAAATGTAGAAAGAGCCAAGAGGAACCAGGAAGGGTACATCAGGAAATTGGTTGCATGGAAACACTCTGAGAGAATTACTTGCCCATAGCCCTGGTTGACAGTATCTCTGGGATCCCCACTCAAACCAATTTTGAGATCATGTGTTGTTGTTATTGTTTGGTGCCATCAAGTTGGTATCCGACTCATAGCGACCCTATGTACAATAGGTGAAACACTTTATCAGTGCTTCTCTGCTATTCATAGGATTTTCGATGGCAGATTGATTTTGGGGAGTGGGTTGCCGGGTCCGTCTCCCAAGCCTGCAGTATCTGGCATTCCTAGGTGGTCTCCTACCCAAGTACCAACCAAGCCCATCCCTGCTTAGCTTCCGAGATCTGATGGAATCAGATGCTAGAGTGCTATGGCTGCAGGCAGTACCTTGGGATCTTATAGTTTTCTTTAAATCAGAGCCAATTTTTGACTCCGGATCTTAACAGAAAACATCAGACAGGGTTCTTTTCCCTTTGGCTCATCAGGGAAACAAGCAGCCCTCCAGGGAACCATACTTCTTGCCACCTGATCTGGAGTTGCCAGGACCACATCTCCACCCAATTTCCTGATGTACCCTTCCTGGTTCCTGTTGGCTCTTTCTACATTTACCGCAACCATTGCGAGAGCATTTATCACAACTCTCTTCTCCGTCCATGGCAGAGAGGTTAACAAGCCCTCCATTCTATGGACACCCATCCTACCCCCCGCCTCTCCCCAGGGGTCCAGCCCACAGCAAGTGACCAGGAGAATAATAGGAATACCCCATGGGTAGTAGTGTCTGAGCACAGGGCATGGTTTCAGACTATAGCACTCATCCCATTTCTGCTAAAGGACAACCAGAACTTATTTCCTCTAAGTAGTAGGGAGCCCAAAATTAGGGAAGAAAAAAAATAGAAAAAAAAATGGAGAGATAGGGAGGAAAGACATACACTGAAAGAACAGATAAAACCAGCTTACAAGTATTCAGTGTGGAATGACTAGAATCACCCAAAGACAGAGGCTGAACTCCCTTCCCATCTTAGGAAGTGGTGTGTGCATCACAGGGAACTCCATGGCACCATGAGCAGGGCTGCACCTGGTAAACAGGTCAATGGGTTTCTAAAGTAGTGGCTTGAGTGAATAATCATGATCGGGGGTGAGCTTTGGCAAAGCATCTTCCAGACAAACCACTTGTACCTTGCATAGCAGGCCTTTTTGTTCTTGCCCTTGCAGAAAAAATCAAGGAACTATTTCCTCCTGACACCATTGACGGTACTACCTGCCTGGTCCTGGTCAATGCAGTCTATTTCAAAGGGCTGTGGGATCAGAAATTTTCAAAAGATGGAACTGCAGAAGGAAAGTTTTGGTTGAACAAGGTATTGCCTATATTTTATTTACATAGTATAATATAGTTATAGGTGCTACATTAAATTTAAACATAGCTAGTGAAATATACTACTGAAAATACAAGACAGAATGTATCATGGCTATTGTTATATGCCCATAACTTTAGTTAGGAACACCTGAAGAAACTTTTGTCTTTACTTCACAAAATTCCTGAGTTACCCTTTCCTAGGAGAAGGATGTGTGTGGTATCTCAATAATCTGATTTTTTTTTTGTCTTGTGTCTCACTTGGCAGGATACGAGCAAATCTGTGCAGATGATGCAACAAGTAAACAACTTTAAATTTGCCTTACTGAAGGATGTGCAGGCGAAGGTCCTGGAAATGCCCTACAAAGGCAAGGATCTGAGCATGACTGTGCTGCTACCAAATGAAGCTGATGGCCTGCAGAAGGTAAAACTTGCATCCCCACGGCTGCCTTCTCTTGCTCAGTTTCTTCTTGAGGTACCAAGTCTAAACAGGACAAAAGCTTTTAGACCAAACTATTTCAAAAGAATGAAGAATTCAGAATGAAGAGCGATCCTTCATCTTCCCATTACAAATATTTTAGCACAGAACCTGAAACACCTGAAGTCTTAATTTTTAATTAAGTAGTTATGCACATTAAATGGGAGAGGGACCCGGGCACCCACTCCTTAAAAACAATCCGCCATTGAAAACCCTCTGAATAGCACTGAGGCAGATAGTACTGTTTTGCCTATTGTATGTAGGGTCACTATGAGTCGGACACCGACTTGATGGCACCTAACAACAACATCCACATTAAATACCAATTGGATGGGACTAGTAGGCAATGATTTAAACTTGGTGGATGAATTGCATAACAATATGGGAAATGCTTACAAATATGCAGAGAAAAAGGAGCAAAAATAGGGCATACATGATAAGCAGTGAGTAATAAGCAATATGTATAACATAAAAAGAAGAATCTATTTAAAACCAATACTATAGTAGGCTGGTAGCATAAAGAATAGTGATAATAGTTTGTTTTGTACAAAATGCTGTAATGTAATGATTCTATGGGCTGGGATTTGGCTCAGTTGGTAGAGCCCTGCACTGCAGTCTCTGAGGTTCCGAGTTCAATTCCCAGTACCACAAAAATGGGAGAAGGGCCTGGCAATCCACTCCCAAGGTAATCCCGAAACAGTCAGCCATTGAAAACCCTATGAGGGTTGCTATGAGTCGGATACTGACTCGATTGCACCTTACAACAACAACAACAACAATGATTCTATGTTTGCATATACATATAATACGTATGTGGTATAGTAAATATACTTACATGTTCAGGATTGTTGTTTTTGCTTATTAGAATAATACCCAGTAAACTAAACCATCTGTATGTTATATTCACTGCTAAAGATTTCCTACATATTCGTAATTTAAGTGTGTCAGAGGCTATAGTTAATCATGGAAGTTTCTTTTTTTTTTTTTCCTATTTCTGTAGCTTGAAGATAAGCTTACTGCTGAGAAATTAATAGAGTGGACGAGCCCAAAGAACATGCAGGAGACCAAGCTGGTTGTACGTTTACCTCGGTTCAAAGTGGAAAAGAGCTATGATCTCAAGGACACCTTGCAGAAGATGGGGGTGGTAGCAGCCTTCAGTTCACAGAAAGCCGACCTCTCAGGCATCAGTGACAATCGGGGTCTCGCGGTGTCTAAGGTCCTGCACAAGTCCTTTGTGGAGGTCACTGAAGAGGGAACAGAGGCTGCAGCCTCCACTGGCATAGATGTTGGTTTTACATCAGCACCAGTGAGGGAAAATTTCTTTTGTGACCACCCTTTCCTATTCTTCATCAAGGAAAATAAGGCCAACAACATCCTCTTCATTGGCAGAGTCTCTTCCCCTTAAATGTAATTCCTAGGTCACTGCTTTTGGCAAAAGATCACAGAGTTGTTCCAGTAAATCAAAGGCCGAAAACAACAGGCTCTCTTGATTCATTTTCCTTTCCTATCTCCTATATACCATCAAGAAGTTGATGGTTGAAGCTGCATGTCTCTCTTTTTACACACACATAGAAACCTACTTTATTCCCATAAAAATGCCCTGCAAAGCAAAATGTTTAATGTTGGGATAAAGGGATAGTTCAGCACTGTTTCTTCCAGATTTGACATCTGATTCTGTTTGTGACCTGTTTTAAAAGAACCAAACCAAATCATACTGTCTCTTCAAACTAATTAACTTAGACACCCATACTTCTTGGAATTTAGGTGTTATCTGGGACTGTTCTCTTCTCTCTAAATTTTGCAATTCTATAAAATATATTTTCAATAAAATAATGACTCATTCAAATTATATGTTGCTTTGCTTTTTTCTTTTCAACAAAGTGCAAATGACTAATCACACATAAGAAAGATAAGTTAGAATATATTAGACATATGTTGTTGCTTTTAGGTGCCATTGGGCTGGGTATGACTCATAGAGACGTTATGTACAACAGAAGGAAGCACTACAACACTGTGCCATGCTGGCACTCTCTGACAGTGTTTCTCTGCTACTTATAGGGTTATCAATGGCTGATTGTTTTGGGAGTGCACTGGGAGATCTTTCTCCCATGCCTGCTGCACCCGGTATTCCTAGGCAGTCTCCTAGCCAAGGATTAATCAGACCCAACCCTGCTTAGATTTCAAGATCAGGCAAGATTAGATGCCAGGGTGATATGGCTGTAGACATTAGACATACAGAAAGAAAAATTCAAAGCAAGTTCAGCCATACTGAGTCTAAAGACATAGGCAGATACATACTTCTATACACGTTCATTTTATACTTTTTAAAAGCAAGGAAATCTTATTTATTTATTTATTTATTTATTTATTTTTGCAGTGTTGGGAATTGAACCCAGAATTACACGTTAGGCCTGTGCTCTACCACTGAACTAAAGCTACAGCCCAAGAAAAATGACATGGGCTTATCCCAGATAATTAGAAAACATATTAATATAATTATCCATGTTTACAGATCTCGTGGTAAATCTTCCTGCACTACCCAGTGTAGTAATCACAGACTACATGAAGATGTTTAAAACTATATTACCTAACATTAAACAAAATTAAGAGTGTGGTTCCTTTATCTCACTAGTCATATATCACATTCTCAATACCCATATATGGCTAGCAGATATCACATTGAATCATGCAATTATTGAACATTTCCCTCACCATAATTCCATGATCATAGAACATTCTGTTGGATAGTAATACTATAGAACCTAGAAAATTATGTGAGAAAACTTAATATACATGCTTTATAAGGACTTTCAATAAAATAAAAATAAAAATTGATTTTAACACATTAGACATACAGCTGTCTAAATTTCAAATCCAAAATTAAGTTGAATAGGAAATACTAAAAGTATTGAATTCAAAGAGTAAAAAAGAAAAACAGTATTACTGCTATTTTTAACAGTATTTGACCATGAATTAGACACAAAAAAGGAAAGACTAAGTCAGTTTAAAGAGTGTGATACTATTATCACACTCTTTAATGATAATCTGTACATATATTTACCTGTATAAATGCAATCTACCTCTGGAGAAGTATATACAAATCCACACTATGAGTTCAAGGGCGGGCAACTGAGTGGCTCAGTGACATTTCTGGCAGAGAGATTGTGCACAATAAACTCTTTTCAACTTTTGTATTTTGAATCATATCACTATATCTCCTATTCAGAATATGAATAAAATCAATATTTTTTAAAAGTTGACTAATTCTAAGTATTCTAAGTATTGAAAAGTAAAAATGTCACATTGAAGATGAAGGTGCGCCTGATTCATACCATGGTATTTTCAGTCACATCCTATGGTTGTGAAAGCTGGACATTGAACAAGGGAGACAGGAGAAGAATTGATGCTTTTGAATTATGGCACTGGAGACGTCTATTGAATACACCATGGACTGCCAAAAGAACCAACAGATCTGTCCTAGAAGAAGTACAACCAGAGTGCTCCTTGGAAGCAAGAATGGCCAGACTGCATCTTACATATTTCGGACATGTAGGCAGGAGAGATCAATCCCTGGAGAAAGACATCATGTTTGGGAGAGTGGCAGGTCTATGAAAAAAAGGAAAACCCTCAAAAAGATGGGCTGACACTTTCTGCAACAATGGGCTTAAACATAAATAAGATCATGTGCCTCGGGAAGTGTTTCCATCTGCTGTACCGTAGGGTCGCTATGAGTCGGACTCCACTCCACAGCACCTAACAACAACAATAATTCTGAGTCTGATTCATCAATTTAACCCATAAATCTCTTACCAGGCAGCAGAGCACTTCTTCAGTTCCTTGGTCTCATTAATAAAGAACTTAAAAATGGACCCCAAAAGGAACTTCTGGGGTAATTTATTTAGAGTTGGAAAAGAAGAGAGTACCCTGAGTGCCAGAGCAGGCTGGCTGGATTGAGGCCAGCATGGGGAGAGGGGAGATGGAAAAGACAAAGGGAGAGAGAAAGTGATGTGTTATGAGATATGAATCAGAGGGTATGCAAGTCCAGCAAGGAGGATCCATGGAGAAGCTGCACTGATGTTCTTCCTCAGAGATCAGAAAGCTTAGGAGTCTAGAAGTAAGGCTGCATGTGGCCCAGCACATCTGTGTAGAGCCGCAGGTAGCTGCAGCCATCCCCTGGCAATGCCGCTGGACATCTGCTGAGAACTGTGGACAACTGCAAACTGTAGATGCTACAGACATTGTGGGCTCTGCTTCCATCTGGGGACAACTGAGGGTCACTGCCACAAGGGATGGGACTTGGGGGGTTTTAAGCCCATATCTCATTAAGGGGATAGATCCTCTTCCCCTCTTTTTGATCTTGTCTTCAGATGTGTCTTATTTTTCCCACCCTTGGCTTAGGGTGGCCTTCTCAGGCTGTGAAACAGGAGGGGTCCTGCCTCAAATGAGATCCCCTACCTAGCCTGGACCTGCCTGGTGCCTTCATGTGTAAAGCGTAAAGTGGTGCCTTCATGTATAGGCACCTGGTGCCTACCTGTTGCCTTCATGTGTAAAGTGAGTTACTAATTACAGACCCTGCCATTTGTAAAGGTGTTACAGGTTACAGACTAGGCCATTTATAAAAGCATATTATTACCTAGCCATTGTGTTACTTACAAAGGATATTATCTATCAGGGAAATACTGACCACCAGATCTAGTACTGACCACCTGTCTCGGAGGAAGCCCAATTGATATGCTTTAATCCTTGGAAATACTAAATTTCCCAAGGGAAGTTAACACATACCTCCTCAGAGAAACCCGAGGCAGAAGAAAGAGGTTTTAGAGAGGCCAAAACCAGGCACTACTTGGGGAAAATAAAGGAACTGAAAAAGGACTGATGCCAGTGGAGTCCTAAGAAATCAAAACCCCATGCTAAGCAGTAAAATACTGCCCTCCCAAGAGAGAGTAGCCTGCAGCCATACCACTGTGGCCTCCAATCCAGTCAGATCTCAGAAGCTAAGCAGGGTCGAGCTTAATACTTTGTTAGCACTTGGATGGGAGACCACCTGGGAACACCAGGTGCTGTAGGCTTGGGAGAAGGACCTGGCAGCCCACTCCAAAAAAACAATCTGCCATTGAAAACCCTATGAATAGCAGAGAAGCACTGACAATAGTGTTTTGCCTGTTGCACGTAGGGTCACTATGAGTTGGATACCAACTCTATAGTACCTAACAACAAAAAGAAGAGAGTAGGCTTTCATTCAGCTTCTATAATGGCTGCCTTGAGAACTAAAAGCCCCATGGGTTCCTGGTAAGGCCCACCTCAAGTAACTACAGATCACCATCAAGGTGCCTCTGGGTGACTCCCAAGTTTGCAGGTACAAATGTTAATTTTCTTTCAGATCCATGGGGGTTCCTCTTCTGCTTTGATGGATTCCCCAGGATCCCTTTCCAAGTAAACTTCTGTAGTAACCAGTGTTGTTAGAAATGCTCCAAATCAAAAGATTTTCTTTTAAATGCTGTTTACCACATTAGTATTAGCATCTAGGTATTGATGGTGCATTGTCAGGAAAAAAATAGTTCCCTCATTACACAGGGAAGTAGACTGACCGACCTAAGTGCCAAACAGACAGATACAGAGGATTTTATTAAAACTTAGTAATGGAGTCCTTCTGCCTCCTGATAACAAAGTATTTAGACCTCACACACAGCCAGCAGGCTATGTATTACTGTTGTTGTTGTTGTTAGGTGCCATCGAGATGGTATCTGACTCATAGCAACCCTACGTACAACAGGCGAAAACACTATTGTCAATGCTTCTGTGCTGTTCATAGGGTTTTCAATGGTGGATTGATTTTTGGGAGTGGATTGTTAGGTCCATTTCCCAAGCCTACAGCACTTGGTATTCCCAGGCAGTCTCCCATCCAAGTACTAACTAGGCTCAACCCTGCTTAGCTTCTGAGATCTGACAGGATCGGATGTCAGAGGGCTATGGCTCCAGGCTATGTATTACTACAGACCTTGAAATAAATCCTCATTGGACCAGCTTCTTTCCAGAAGGAAGAGCTCCTACCAGTCCTCTTGTTACACCCATTTCTTAACAACATCTGTTCCTTCTGAGTCTGCACAACCTCCAGAACATCGTGATGATTAAATTGCCACTTTCTCAATACATAACCATCAGTATGCTCTTATAGCCTGAGACCTCACCCTTAAAGTCAAAGGTTAAGATAATGAGCACAGCTATCCTACAAAGTCATTTGGCATTAGATATTTTCATACCTGCTCAAAGGAAACATTTGTACCATTATCAAATTTGAAAGCTATATGTATATATCTCTGACAATCCTGCTAATGTCTGTTGTAATTTGCATGACTTAACCAAATCCAGACTATGTCAGACACTGTACCTCCTTTTGGTAAAACATTCTAATGTAGTTTTCTGGATTTTCCTGATAAAAAAATAGCTTATACCTGTGGCAGTCATGGCCATCATAGCTTCAATATTTGAGCCTTGTCTTTTCAATCTCATAATAAAGTTTGTTTCTTCCAGAAATCCAAAAGTTGCACTTTCAGATGATGATATTTCAGAGATTCCAGCCAATGCTCACCAGAGGAACAATATTAGCTGCCCAGCCTCTGGATCAACCACTGCCTTTTACTCCTCTTCTGCATTTGGCCCACCTACTTTAGTTAGCAAGGAATAGTGGACCCATAGGTTCAGTCTATGCTCCATTTCAGTCTGATGTAGTCAAAATGATCCACTGTGCAGTCTCCTAAAAGATTTTGGGGTCCATATTCCTTGAGGGGGGAAATGAAAGGTGGGTACTAGGTAGGAAGAAAGGGAACAGAGGCATCTGCAGTCTTTTGTTCTTTTCCCTCCATCTTCCTAAAATTCATTTCCTTTCTATATTTTCTTTCTACTTTCTTTTACATAACCTTTACTGTCTCCTTCTTTCTCCCTCTACTCCTTTTTACTTCAGGAAATTACTGTTTTTACCATCACTCTAAGTATTTTGTGACTTCATAGCTTGCTCTATATTACTATCATTATTTCCTTCTCTACGGGAATTGACCTCGGCTCAGAGTTGCCAGTCTCTGAAATTCCCCTCAGGAGATAGAGTCATATCCTCTCCCCAGGGGTTAGGACTAGCCTCTGTCCACCTTGCCCAAGCCTCCTGCTGCCCATCAGTATGTCAGCACTGTAACTCCCCATCACTGTTACTGCCTTCCACAACTCTGTCGCACACTGGGGTTGGGGGAAGTTACCCCAGGCTCCCTGACCAGTCGTTATTCTTTGTTTTCAGACCCTCAGAGTAGCTCAGTCTCACACAAGAGCTTCTCCCACAAGATGGCACCCAGTCAGGGTCCTCCTAGACATGGAGCATGGAAAAATGAATCTCTTCTCCAACGTTGACCCCCTCAGTCAGGAACAGCCATTGTCTTTCCAAATCCCCTGGAGGGTGTAAGGGCTTTGAGGACTGTGCTTGTCCTGTGGGACAGCCAGTCTCCACCAGGGCTGTCCAGCTTATGCTTTCCAGTGAGGCCTCCGGTTTCCCTCCCCAGCAGGAAGCCATGGCTGGAGAGGTCTCCTCCTCACTCCTTCTCACTGCTCAGCTCCGCTCTGCACTGGGGTCACTCTGTGGTCTCCTCTGGGGTTTCTGTATTTCCATAGTCTTTCTCTCTTTGGAACTGAATAACTTTAACTCATTAAAATTAATGTAGTCTCATATGCCTGGTGGCTTCCCTGATGAATAGCACGGGTTTGAAACTTATGTTGCTTTCTGTTTCAAGTTTCAATTCAGGAATTCAGAGCCTCAGCAACATAAGAAAATTCCACTGGTATACCCCTGCGTCCATCATGTACACCCTTAGAGGTCAGGTCACTCCATACTTCAGATCTAAGAATTGTTTAAATTCTTCCCCTCCAAAAAAAAAAAAAAGTCAACAACTTCTTCAGACCATAGAAAAAATGATGACGATGTAGAAACTTACATCTATAAAAAGCAATAAATTGTAACCAAAATGGTAAATATGTGAGTAAATATAAAAGACATTTTCCTCACTTTTAAAAAGAAGTTGACTCTTTGAAGCAAAAAGTATACTAATATACTGTGAGGCTTCTAAGAAATGTAGAGATAAAAATCCATGACTACCATAGCACAAAGGATAAGAGGGTGAATGATGTAAAGTGGTCACAGTAAAAGTTAATAATCATATCATTTGAAGGCAGCCTATAAAAAATTAAATATGCATATTTTAAACTCTAAAGCTACCATAAATAAGCCAATCATCAAGCTGAAAAGGAATACTAAAAATAATCAGAAAGAAGTTAGGGAAAGAAGAACAAGGGGACAAGAAGCATTGGGACAAGTAGGAAACAAATGGCAAGGTGGCCGATTTAAACCCAAAGACAAGGATAACTAGAGCAAATGCCAATGTTGTAAACACTATTTAAAGGACAGAAATTGCCAGGCTGTGTTACAAAGCAGGATCCAAGGCAATAGGATGTTTAACTGCTGCCTGCATGAAATTCCACCCTCTCTTTTCCTTTGCTCCCCATCTGATTGATAAGGAAGCTCTGGAGCTCCCTCCTTTGGTGGCTGATGGACATTCAAGCCAAGCAAGCCCTGACCATTGCAGAAACCTTCACCCTAATCCTAACCCCCAACCACAATAAAAGCCAAAGTCTGCTGAGTCTACTGGCTCCTTCGAGCTTGCTTGCAACCCTCCCTGCTCTCTCCAGAAAGCCTCATTACATGAGTAATAATCCCTTCATTTCCTCTTGGTACAAGTGTAGCATCATCAGTCACAATACCTGAGCAATTTTGTATAGATGGGATCCATCTAACCTCCATGGGATGAACACAACATATAACTATATGATGTCTATTTAAAATTTTAAGGGCAATGCCACACTGAACTCAAAAATAAAAATATGAAAAATAAATATCATGCCAACACCAGTAAATGAAAGGATGACTGGTTACATTATTTTAAGACAAACAAAACTTCAGCGGCACCTAACAACAGCTAACAAACTTCAGCACAAGAACTATTATCAGGGATGGGGTGACATTAAAATAATAATAGAATTCAGTAGAAAAATAAAGAATCCAGATACAGACCCACGTTATTATTACCACAATGTGCAAGGTAATTGTCCATAAGCTTAAGGAGTTTTTTCAACCAATGATATTGAAACAACAGTTCTCTCACCCTTCCTTCACAAAAATTAACAAAGTAAATCCTACGGCTAAGACAGAGAAAAGTAGAAACCATTAAATCAAAAGTTAATGAATCAAACGTTGTAGACATTGATAAGATCCCCATTTTCTTGCTGTCTGCCAAGGGGAGCTGTCTCAGAACTGGAGAGCACCCTCCGAGTCTTGCCACACAGCACTTTTCATTCTCCAAGCTAATAAGAAAATTTCACTCCTGTCAAAGCCCCCCCCCCCAGCCTCTGCATCTCTCTGACTTCCATGCCTCTGATGTCTAGACCAACATTTAAAGGGTTCATGTGATTAAAGGTTAGTATCACTCAGATAATTTCCCTATCTTAAGGTCAGTTGATTAGAAATGTTAATTGTTTTGCAAAATCCCTTCACAGCAACACCTAGATTAGCATTTGATTGAATAACTGGGAGAATGTGTGTGTACACTAGGGCCCTGGAAACTTAGGCATCATCTTACAATTGCACCTGCCACAGTGATGTACCAATGTGGGCTTTTTACATGTGATAAGCCTAGCATAATAATTACAGGACAGTGGGTCAAGGGTATAAGGAAATTCACCTTACTATCCTTGTAACTTTTCTGTAAATCTAACATAATTTCCAATAAAAATTTACATTAAAAAAACTTCCCTTTCAAAATCTTAGTTGAATATGTCATCTGTTTCCTGCTGGGATTTGAACTGATAGAATTACTATATTCAATGACTATAAACAATAATAGGGAATGGAAGATGAAGAAAGTTTCAAGGAGGAGAGGGAAGGAGAAAAAGCATCAGTTAACATATGTTGAGCATGTATTAAGTTCTAGACACTTGCTTAAGTACTTTGAATAAACAATATTATTTAATCTCTGAAATAACCCCATAAATTATTACTTTATTTGGTGATACCCATATTTTACAGATGTGGAAATTGGGATAGATAAGGTTATAAGACTTACTCAAAGTTTCACAGTTATTAAATGATGGAAGTGGGAATCAGGTGCAGGCAAGCCAATTCTGGAGTCCTGATTTCCCCATCACACCTTAGTCCTAACCCACCTATGCCACAGTCACAACCCTCTCCTTCAGACAATCTGCCCTCCCCTCAGATACAGATGGCTTCCAAAGAACGTCACATAGGCAGTAGTTTACGCTTGACCCAAATACTTCTGTAAATGTGATTCATCTCCATAAAGGCCAAAACATCTTTGTCCTAAATTGACTTGCAAAAAAAGAATATATGATTCTCAGTCAATCTCAGGTCTGTTTTTGCTCTATGCCTGGAGCTCAGAGCTTATTCTGATGAGTTTGTGTTCACTTATAAACACATTCTTATGCATAGATTTTGATCAATTGCACTGGAATGTCTCCAAGCCTAACTACTTTGAAGCAGGTGCGAATGATCCAATTCATAAATCATCTCAAATGGAAACAAGAAGCAAGAGATTCATTTGAAACCATTACTTAAGTTGAAAAAAATTAAGGTTTAATTCTGAGGGTTTTCTCCTCTTACTCCCCTTGTAATAATAGATGGTTTTCTATCTGGAAAAATATATATAAGCAAAGATTTTCATTCTTTAGAAACATATGAGCTATGACATTGGCACCACCAATACCTAAAGCAAATGAAAATCTTTTCAATTAATTCCTCAAAACAACTAGGACTTCAGCCATCTCCCAGAAACATTTGTCCTAACTTGCCTGCCATTATCAGGTTTGAATCTATGGAGGTTGTGCATTCCTTGGGGTTCTTTCCATACCCAGTAATAAAGTCTAACTTAAACTAGCTTAACTAAGTAGAGGGAACACTAGGTGGTGAAACTGAGAAACAGGGTGGATCAGGCTGTGTGGGTGGGGGGGAGAGAGAAAGAGAGAGAGAGAGAGAGGGAGGGAGAGAGAGACAGAGAGACAGAGACAGAGCTTATTCTCCACACTGTTTCTCAGTATTGGTCTCCTCTTCTTGCACTGTATAAAGGAAACTTTCTTGCACCAAGAAAAAATGAATAAGACTTTAGCCAAGATTCCCTTACTTTCCCTAGGAACACTCAAAGAAAGAGAGCTCCTCTCCCATCACCTTCACGTGAACTCCCAGGTCCCATTCCCACCACTTAAGCAGGTTAATGTGGTAGAATTGATTGGCCATGTCTGGGTCAGATGGCCAGTTGAGGGCTTTGGTACTATGGCCAGCAACCTTACCAGATTGGCACCAATTGGCACCAAGAGAAGGTTTAACCACGAACTCCTCTGCTTTTGCCAAATAGGATGTTGTTTGGCTTTGTTCCAGTATCACCGCTTGTGGAGATGCCCAGATCCACTGAGGACACTTGTAAATCTGGATAAAGAGACCTTGAACATTTAGTTTAGGGTGTGTGGAGGGAGGAAGCCCCATTTCTGCAGCTGGTGGGAAGAGCAGCAATCAAGGCCTTAGATTGCAACTGTAGTTAGCAACACCTCTTTTATATCTGTTTACTAGTTGGTCTCTATTGCATTTTGAGTCAATACACTTCCTAAAGTCTTTTCTAATAACTCAGGTGAATCACCTCCTCTCTTTCCTCTCTGCCTTTTTTAATAGAATGAGAACAGGTGGCCATTTGAATGGTGGAAGCAGCAGAGCTGGTTCTGCCTTCTCATCCTAAGCCTGAGAAGGTGTCTGGCCCCAATTACTCAAGGACCTTGGGTGTTGTGAGCATACTTGCAAAAGTCTCCAATAAAATATTAGTAAACTAAATTTAATAACATTTGGGACAAATTTTACACCATTGTCAAGTGCTATTTATCCCAGGAATTCATGGTTTCTTTAATATCCAATGCACATATTAATAGAAAAACGACCATCACATGATTATCTTGAGAAAAGAAGTAAAAGCACTTGGAAAAAAATCACAATAAAAATTCTCAACAAACTAGGAATAGAAAGGAATTTGTTTAACCTGATAAAGAGCATATAGGATAAAATTTCAAAACCCTCATGAAATCCAGAAAAAAAGTGATTAGAATAGTAATTGAGTTTAGCAAAATGGAAGAATAAGATTGATATACAAAAACCCATCATATTTCTATGTACTAACAACAAATAATCAGAAGTGAAATTAAGAAAATGATGATATTCATGATATTATCAAAAGGAGTCCAAATAAATTCAGCCAGAAGACTTAGACACTGAGAACTACAAATATTACTGACAGAAATGAAACCACTGAATAAATGGAGACACATTTCATATTTATGGATGAGAAGACTCAATACTGTGAAAATTGTGTGTAAACTTAACCCAATTCCTGCCAAAATCCCAAGAGGGTTTTTAGAGAAACTAACAAATTGATTCTAAACTTTGCATGAAAATGCAGAGGGCCTATTATACCAAAACAATTTTGAAAATGAACAAAGTGATTAGACCCTCTGATTCCAAAACTTATTATAATGGTACAGTCACGAAGACAACATTGGTTTTAGAAGACCAATATAGATCAATGGAATAGAATTGAAAGCCAAAAAATAAAACTTTATATTTGTAAACAATTTATTTTTATACTGATGCCAAGACAATTCAATGCCAAAGCAATCATCTTTTAAAGAAATAATGCTGTAACAATTACATATCCATATCCAAAAAATAAAAATGAACTGAGACCTTACCTTAACCCCTACAATACACATAGGCAAACTGCAAATGAATATGGACCTAAATGAAATAGCTAAAACTATAAAACTCCTAGAATAAAACAGGTGGGAATCTTTTTAGTCTCTGCTTAGGGAAAAAGGTCTTAGATGTGACACAAAAATGTGATCCTTAAGCAAGATTGGACTCTGATCAGATTTCAAAAGATGCCCTAAAACTACATTGAGTTGCTATTTCATGCCGAATAGAATAGCTAAATTTTTAAAGGGCTATAATGAATATTGACAAAGATGTGGAGAAATTAAATCCCTTATACATTTTGTAGGATTGTAAAATGGTGCAGCTGCTTTAAAGGCAATCTAGCAGTTCCTCAAAACAATAAACATAATGCTACCACATGACCCAACAATTCTATTCTCAGGTATATACCCCAAACAAGTTAAATATATATCCATTAAAAACTTATACACAAAATGTTCTTAGCAGTATTATTTATAGTAGCCAAAGAGTCAGACACAAGTGTTTATCAACTGACAAATGGATAAACAAAATCATATACATCAATGTAATGAAATATGAGCTACAATAAAGAATGAAGCATTGATTCATGATGACTTGGATGAACCTTGATAACATTATGCTAAGTGAAAGAATCAAGATACAAAAGACCACATATTATATTATGCCATTTTTATTTCACGTCCATAATAGGCAAATCCACAGAGATGGACAGTAGAGTGATTTCTGAGTCAGTGGACAGAGGAATGGGGACTGGCTATTAACAAGAATGAGGTTTCTTTGTGGAGAATTAGAAGCATTCTAAAAAGAGATAATGACTATGTCTACAGAAGCCTTCTAATATACTAAAACCACTGAATTGTACACTTTGTGGAAATTTTATATCCAAATTGTATCTTTCAAATACTATTATTCATTTTAAAGACACTATGAAGAAAGTTAAAAGAAAGCATAAGTTGTGGAGAAACATTCAGATATCATATATTTGATTAGAGACTTATAGCCAGAGTATATAAAGTCTTTCAACTCAGTAATAAGATGAGAAAATAAACTATCCAATTTTAAAATGAGCAAATGGGATTTGAATATACATTTCAACAAAGGAGTCATACAAATAACCAATAAGTACATGAAAAATGTTCAACCTAATTAATCATTTGGGAAATACAAATTAAGACAATGTGATACTACTTCATTTCCACAAGAATGACTATAATCATAAAGATACAATACTGATTGGCAAGGGTATGGAGACCAGAACCTTTAGAAGTTGCTAGGAGGCATGTAAACTTATATGTCCCAACAATTTCACACCAAGAATCTACTCAAGAGAAATGATAACATATGTCCACATAAACACCTTTATACATATGTTTACAGTAGCATTATTCATACCAGACAAAAAGTGAAAACAATTCAAATGTCTATTACCTGGTGAATGAGTAAACAAAATGTAATCTTTTCCATGAAATGGAATACTATGCAACAATAAAAAGAAATTAAGTATCAATGCATGGGCCGGGCGCGGTGGTGCACTCCTGTAATCCCAGTGGCTCGGGAGGCAGAGGCTGCAGGATCACAAGTTCAAGACCAGAGGCAGCCTGTGTAATTTAGCAAGACCCTGTCTCAAAAAGTAAAAAAAAAAAAAAAAAAAAAAAAAAAAAAAAAAAAAAAAAAAAAAAAAAAAAAGGGCTGGGGGAGCAGCTCAGTGGTCCAGCACTTGCACAGCATGCAGGCGCGAGGCCCTGGGTTCAACCCCCAGTACCCCCCCAAAAAAAATCAATGCATGCCACAAAATGATGAATCTCAAAAACGATTCCACTAAATGAAAGAAGCTATACACAAAATACTCTATATTGCATGATCCCATTAACAACAACAACAATTTATATGAGATGTTGTTGTTGTTATTAGGTGCCATTGAGTCAGATCCAACTCACAGTCCATCCTCATATGGTTTTCAGTAGCTGATTGTTTCAGAATTGCTTCAGGGAGTAGATTGCCACATTCTTCTCCCATTTTTGCAGTGCTGGGGATCAAACCAGTGTCCTCAGATAGTGCAGAGTAGCTCTCTATCAACTGAGCTAAACCTCAGCCCATATGAAATGTAGAAAATGAAAAATTATAAAGCTAGAAGAAATCAGTGATTACCTGGGGCTAGAATGGGAAGAGCTATGAAGACACTTCTTTAAGGTGATGGTAATGTTCTAAAACTGGATTATGGTGAAATGTGCACAACTCTAGAAATTTACCAAAATCAATGGATTATAACTTACAATAATGAAGTTTATGTAAATTGTAGCTCAACAAAACTGTCTAAAATCAGTCAGTAATGTGGTATTATTAAAAACTGATAACATGAATGCAGGTTCACACTGAAGAGCATTGGCAATAGATTCAGAGCTTTTCAAAAAGCATCTTTAAGAAAATATCATTTGGGAGTCGCCAAACCTCACTCAAAAACTAACAGGAAATGAACATGGAGACCAAGAAAGAGAACAATTTTCTAAAAGTCGTTCCAAGTATTTGCTTTCCAAAGCCTAAAAGAGTGATGAGGTAGGAGTATTGATCAGTACATTTATGTTCTCAATTACCACACTGACTTCCAAAATCAAAATGCTTATGAAACTAACAATGGGTAACACACTATTAAAATGGAAAATGAAAACAAGGGAATCTTCGCTGGCATATTATTTTATTTTGTTCTGGCATTTTAGTTTGAATTTATGATTTGCTAATGTGCTTGTAAATTTTCTTTTCCTATGTGGAGTTTGCCACAGTATCTTCTGGAAAAGAAACACATGCATTGAGTAAATCATTTTAATTTTACTTATGTATTATAATATGCCAAAATATTAGAACTAGAGGGACCCCCAAAGTCCCCAAAAGAATCCATACTCTTTATAGAAGACAGTGTTTCTCACCACTGGTGCCCAGAAATGTGTAAGATATGGATTCACTTTTAAAGAAAACCAAACAGAATATCAGTGAGCTTCAGTTTGACTCACTATGCATGGCACAAAGAAGAGGACGTTTCACTCTCAAGGAAAGTCGTAAACATCCACATCATTACATCACTGATCTAATGGTAAGGTTGGAATGCCCGCAAGTAAAACAAAATCTTAGCCCATAGACGATGTCCACCATCATATTTATGCAGCGCTGCCTGGTCTTTTTTCTAAGAAGAGCCAAGTCTCGGCCTTGACTGTCTCAGGGAGAAGAAAATCTGCCGAAGAAGAGGGTGCTGTCGGACTCCCTGTGCCTGACCAGGAACAGGAACGGGTGATTACAGTGCACGCGTTCGCAGCCTGGGGCGACTGACAGAGTAAAGCCCATGCCCATGCCGGTGGCAGCGGCAGCCTCGGCGCCCTCCTCCGTCACCACCAGGCAGGACCTGTGCAGAAACTTCTGGGTGTGCAGCCCGGAGCTCGAGGACATCCCGGAATAGTCTGCGCTGTGCTCGCTGAAGGCATCGCCCATCCCCAAGGCTGCCAGCTCGGACTCAAGGTCGAAACTCCCTTCTACCTCCAAGCGCGGCAAGCGGAGGTCCACATTCCTTTCTTCCAGGTGCCCGGGGCTGGTCCACTCCACTAAGTTCTCAGGACTTATTTTATCTATAATCTGTTGTTTTAAAGGCAGATGGATATGATTATCAATAAAAATTTACAGCATGTAACTCTGATTTGTATCAGTCATAAGTTAATTTTAGTAATAAATAAGCGTAAATTTTTCATGTCATTACACTGTTGTCCTTATATAACAGGCAGTTGTCTTGTATTTTTCTATTTCATTACTACATTTCTCCAATTACCTGTATATATGTGAAAACCCAATAGCATTAAGTGTATTTTTCAAGATTAAAAGTAAGTCTTTTCTTATTCAAGGGATCTAACACTATGAGTCAGACACGACTTGATGGTACCTAACAAAAACAAAGTGTGTTTCACTTTTTACTATTCCCCTCCAGTCTTTGTATTTGTATATATCCTTACATAGTTGCAATCACAGTATATGTCCATTTTATATAACTGAATTTTTTCACACTAGTGTGTATATGTGTATGTCTGTGCGTGTGTGTGTATATATATATATGTTGTTGTTGTTGTTAGGTGCCGTCGAGTCAGTATCCGACTCATAGCGACCCTCATAGGGTTTTCAATGGCTATTTTTCGGGATTGCTTTGGGAGTGGATTGCCAGGCCCTTCTCCCAATTTTGTGGTGCTGGGAATTGAACTCGGGACCTCAGAGACTGTAGCACAGCACTCTACCCACTGAGCCAAATCCCAGCCCATATATATATATATATATATATATATATATATATATATATATATATTGTTGTTGTTGTTAGGTGCCGTCGAGTCGGTGTCCAACTCATAGCAACCCTCATAGGGTTTTCAATGGCTGACTGTTTCGGGATTGCCTCAGGAGTGGATCACCAGGCCCTTCTCCCATTTTTGCGGTGCTGGGAATCGAACTCGGGACAGAGACTACAGAGCAACGCTCTACCAACTGAGCTAAATCCCACCCCATATATGTACATATATCCCCTAAACACCTTCAAACTGCTACATAATATTCTCATCAAGGAGATAAATTTGATCCAATGTTCATCTATCTGCTCAGAGACAGCTAGCATGCACCAGGTACTAGGATACATGCTGATAAGTACTAAAGGTACAAAAATTACAATTACTAAGAATTTCAAAGTAGATATCCTTGTGTATCCAATGCTGAAATTACTGACTCAACTCAGAAAAGCAATTTTTGTCTGATGAGTTACTTTCTTAGAGTAATTCCCACACCTGAAGTTTTTAAATAAGAGTATAACTATTCTCAAATCTCTCATATTGTCATTCTGATATCCCCAAATATTTTCCAACTTGTAATGCTATTAGTGAGGTTTCATAGCACAGATTAAATTGGGCATTTTAATCATATAGTAGCTATCACCTATTGAGTGCCTTCAATGCCCTCTGCACAATCTAGACTATATTTCCCTAATCATATAGCCCTACACATTAAGCATAGCCCAATTTATAGGTGGGAAAATATTGAGTGTCAAGAAAATCAAGAAGT
>VMDO01003572.1:41972-56074 GCA_007922755.1 Pedetes capensis
AGGGGGGGAGGGAAGATAAGAATGAGGTCAATATAAATGGACTAGAAATCGCATGTAATTGTTCTAACAAGATAAAAACAAAGACCACTACAGGAAAAGTTTCTATCTTAAACAGAAATGGAACCCAAGGACATATAGAAAAATACTACATAGTAAAAGATAGAGAAGACTTGGATGGGAAACTTAGATAGGAAGGGGGAAGGGGGAAACATAGGGGAGGGTAAGGGGTAACCTATATGAATAATGTTTATCAAATTGCATATATGAAAATTGTCACAATGAAAAGCATGTCAAAATGAATCACATTATGATGTACATTAAAAATTTCTAATAAAAAAAAAAGAAAATCAAGAAGCTTCATAGTCAGAAAGCAGCTAAAAGCCAGGTGTGATGGCTCAAGCCCATAATCCCAGCACTTGAGAGGCTGAGGCAGGAGGATCAATGTAAATTCAAGGCCAACCTGGTCAATATAGTGAGTTCCAGGCCACCTAGGGCCACAGAGTGAGACCCTGTAGAAAGAAATAAGAGAAAGAAAGGAAGAAAGAAAGAAAGAGAGAGAGAGAGAGAGAGAGAGAGAGAGAAAAGTAAGCTAGCTAAAAGAACAGAGATTTGTAACAAAGACCTCCAGAAGACAAGACTCTAGCCACATTAATGTTTTAACTACCAAATTGTTGTTAGGTGCTGTTGAGTTGGGTTCAACTCATAGCAACCTTATGTACAACAGGACAAAACACTCCCTGACACTGTGCCATGCCTGGCACTATATAGGTGCTATTCATAGAGTTTACAATGGCTGATTGTTTCTGGATTGCTTCGGGAGTAGATTGCCACATCTTTCTCCAACTTTTGCAGTGTTGGGGATTGAACCCAGGGCCTCAGAGAGCACAGAGCAGCACTCTACCAACTGAGCTAAAACTTCACCCCAAACTACCAACTACCAACTGGGTAGGTCTAAATCAATGGGTTCAAAACTAAGAGTCACACTAAAAATATTACTAATAAAATAAGATAACTGGAAAAAATAGATCAAAATGGACTTAACTAGGCCCTAGGTTCAATACCCAGAAGTGCAATTAATTAATTAATTTTTAAAAACTAAGGAGCAAAGAAAATAATTCAAAAAGTCCAAGGGCCCAATGCATAGCATACAAGTGTTGCTGCATCTATGTCTATGTGATTGTTTTTTCCAGGAAAGGGGTTCTTAGAAATCAACCATTTCTCAGAGCCTTGGGGGATCTTTAGAACTCCTATATAATCTTAAATGTTCATTTTACCTCATCCCAGAATATCTGCATGCTGATTACTCTCAATAAACCTGATGCCACCTAATGCCCCTCACTAGACATCCATCTGTAGCTGCTGCACAGAGTGGGAAATGCTTTCTATTTGGCACAGCTGGGCACCAGCTTCTATCCAGAAGCCCAGTTCTATCCAGGCTCACCCATTACAAGTGTTGGGATGCAGAGCCTTAGGAAATGACAGTAAGACGAGGGGAGCGTGAGGGTTTACCTTCTGCAGGCCATCGATGTCACTGGGCAGAAGCACGAACAGGCTGAGGTCACTGTTTTTGAACGGGATCCCCACAATTTTGGCCTGCAGGTCCTCCAGAAAGGCGAAGCTCATGGAGTGGTTCTGTGCCATCATCTGCACGGGTTTACTTGTGCTCTGCAACACATCAATAAGGCACTCAGTGTCAAAGACATAAGACCACCGGTACAAGGCAACCAAGTCGCTTCCTGAAACAATTGTTGCTGTTAGATGCCATCGAGTTGGTATCCGACTCATAGCAACCCTTCATATAACAGGTGAAACACTATTGTCAGTGCTTCTCTGCTATTCATAGGGTTTTCAATGGCGGATTGATATTTAGGAGTGGGCTTCTGGGTCCGTCTCCCAGGCCTACAGCACCTGGTGTTCCCAGGCGGTCTCCCATCCAAGTACTAACCAGGCCCGACCCTGCTTAGCTTCTAAGCTTCTGACTGTAGGACGCTACAGTCCTAAGGCTGCAGGTACTGAAACAATTGTTGTTGTTGTTAGGTGCCATCAAGTCGTGTCCGACTCATAGTGACCCTCATAGGGTTTTCAATGGCAGATTGCTTTTTTTTTTTTTTTTTTTTTTTTTTTTTAGGGATTGCCTTGGGAGTGGGTTGCCATGGCCTTCTCCCATTTTTGCAGTGTTGGGAATCGAACTCGGGACCTCAGAGACTGCAGAGCAGCGCTCTCCCAACTGAGCTAAATCCCAGCACAGTGAAACAATTAGCTCACCTAAAATAATGCTAAAGATCAAAGTCATAGAATGAATCTTTGCTATCTACCAGTATACACTGGTTCAAATGTGACCTCGGATTGTACATGCTTTGTGTAAGGACATCATATAAAGAAAGGACCATACCTTATTCAGCCAAAATTCCTCCTCCCTGGTATTTTCTTTCTTAAACTCCTTGACCCATTGTCCTTTAAAATAGACTGTGTTTATCAGCACCAGCTTGGTGGAGCTGTTAAGAGAGCCGTCTGGAAAAAGGTCCTTGATTCTTTCTGCAAACAAACACACAGAAAAGATTGGCCCATCCTCCAAATTACAAATATGTGCAGCAGATGCAATGCAGATAGACCTGACCGATCATTAAATCTCAGCTAGGTCAGCACCTGAAGGCCTCGACAGCAAAGTCTTCACTGGCAAAGTGGGGGCGGGGAGGATATTTCCTTTTCCCCATCTAATTATTCCACTGCCTAAATTGAGGCTGATATTTAAGTTTGCAGGTTCTGAGGTCAGAGGACCTTGTTAGTATCCAATTCTGCCTTTTATCAGCTGAGGTATCTTGGGTAAGTTATTTAAGTTCTTTGTGCTTCAGTTTCTACAACTATAAAATAGGAATAAAACCTGCCTGATAGGGTTGTTGGAAAGAGTAAGTGATTTAATATGTGTAAAACCTCAGAATGCGATCCAGCCCCTCATAAGCACTGATTAACTATTATTCTTACTCATGTGCTAGAGTTCCCACCTGAGATTTAGAGATTACATGTTCTATTAGAAAAGGAATTGACATTTGAGGTTCTGGGTTCAGCCAATCTCTTACCAAATTCAGAAGATACTGTTCATCAAACCTTTGACAGACACTTTCTTTTCTGCTTATTTTAATTTTCTTTCTTTAAATAAAGCATGAAGAAAATTCATTCTGCAATAATAGAGATCTCCCTAATAACTGGAGTAAAAAGTACAATCTGGAGCTCTAAATATGAGCTATTGCTCCCCAAAGCGTATTTCTACGTTAACATTTCTCTCCAGCAATTCTTGTATGTTTGGCTCATAGGAGGGGATGAGAAGGGAAGAACAGAGTGAGATAGTGAGATAATCACCAAATTCTCCGCTTTGGATGAGGCTGAAAGTTGTATCAACCCTACATGATGCTCAAGCTGAGATGAGGCCCAGGTAACCCCAGCCGCAGGTAGCAAAGATAAGTCTTAATAGGACAGCTGTTTGTTTCTCACTTAACAAAGAGAAAGGACACCCTCTATGACATTTGCACTTAGGGACCCAGCCTGAGGGTGGGGGTAAGGGGGAAGACTCTGGTAAAGGGGAAGAATATAAACCCAAAACAAGAAGGAGCCCAATTTCAGGAACCCCGAGGATACCATGATCCACAGCCATGTACAAATAACTGTCTACTAAATATGCCCGTGTAGCTGGCCTCCTCTTGTTCTCTCCCTTATATTGCTCCACATTCACTGTGACCACTCCACCATCTGCAGTGCCCTCTTCCACCCCTTATGCCCATCCTTGTCTTTTTAACCCTGCAAAATTCACCTCAAGTCACCTCCCAAAACTTGTCTACCTGGCATCCATGCAGTATCAAGTTTCACTCACAGGAAGTGGTCAAAAAATATTTTTATGATGGAGAACCCACCCATACTCTACCATTTGTTTGGCTTTCAACCCAGGAATTAATCTTCTTTCGACTTTCATCTGCTGCATTTATAAAATCAACAGGTTCCAGAGATGCATGGTAATATTTTTCAACATAATCTAGGTATTTCTTTAGGAGAAATAGGGAAGAAATAGAAAGAGGTTGACAGTCAATTTATCAATTGCAAACATCTCTCAATAAGTTGATCTCCTCATTAGGACAACTAATGCCAGAATAGGAATTTTTTAAGTCCTAAGAAAATTACTTTGAGTACTTCCACACACAGTTTTATGTAGGTGCAAAGCAATTAAGGCAAAAACTCAAGTACGGATTTCCAGGACTGAAAAAAGAAAAGCCAAATGTCTGGAGAGCAGGCCAGAGAAACCACTAGTGATGTGGACTGAGCAAAACAGCCAATTTGGGCAGCACATCCCTAGGACTCACAGTCCAAAAAGGGACATTTGGCCCATTGTAACTACCACTTACACATGTGGTGGACACAGCAAAACTTACTTGAAGGAACAGGTACGTTTTTTCTCCAAACAGCCTGTTGGTTATTTGCAGTTCATAATCACTGGTGAGTTTGCTTATTTCAGTCAAAAATGTTTGCAATTGGTGATGTATCTCTTCTGTCTTCTCAGGCTTCAAAATGAAGACAAAAACTCATGTGGGTTATTTGGCAAAGCAAGCCTAGATTCTCTTCCACAAGGATGAAGCTGCTGGATCTTTACCTCAATTGGACATAGTTGAGGATAGGCTATGGTGCTTTGTGGCCCCTGAATGGTCAGTTAGCTTTTACACAAATCATGAGCACATAAGTTGCAATCAGTCTCAGCACCATAAAAAAAAAATCTTCTCCACCAGTCCAACCCCATCAATCTTTCTTTTCTGATTTGAGCTGTACTTTTGATCTCAAACATAATTCCCCAATAAGTGTTTTGTACATTTGTTTTTTCCTATCTGCAAGACTCCAAGCCCCTGATGAACATAGATAATTCCCTAGCCAATTCTTACGCATTAAATTTGGAAATTTCTGTTCTGGATAGTTGATAAGGAAAGAAGACTCTTGATGTAATAAGTAGCCATTTACCAGAGATACACATTGGACTGAAATGAGATTCATCTCTGTCTCTGGAGAAGAAAATTAAGCTTTTCTGGACATTTTCTGTAGGGACCTTTGGTTTTGTGACTGAGGGCTGAGGAACATTCCATGGCAAAATAGTTGACCAGAACATCTTCCTGGAACAGAGCAGAACATGGTACCATTGCCTGTGGAGAGGTATCTGGCTATTTTAATGTACAGTGGGGGTAAGGGACAGACATTTTAGTGTAGAGGTCAGTGGCCTATTTCTGATTGCACCTGAGAACAGAGTGGTCAACTTCCTCTAGAATATGAGCCCTGTGGGTTTGTTTCTTTCTTCATTTCATCTCTTTATTTCTTTACTGGTTCCCAAATGCCTAGAGTTGTTGTAGATGGTTAAATAGTGTAACTAAAATTAATAAACATTTCAAGACATTCAAATTGAAATGTAAAAGCATGCTACTCTAACAAAATCTATGAGACTGAGTTTGACCTTTGGCTACGTCCTTGCTAATGTGGGCATTTAAATGGCCAGCAGTCATTTTTTGGCTGCTCAGATTGACTGAGATGTGCTGTAAGCAGATAAAGGCATTCGAGCCTTTGGTTAAGAAAGGATTGATGTAGGTGTATTTCTCAGTGAGTCAGTTGTGACTGAGCTGATCTAGAAACAGGGGAAGAGAGGGAAGGCTTCATGCTAAGTAAGTTTGGGGTTTGAATGTATATTATTTCTGCAGCTTAGGAATCCCCAAGATAAGAAATTAATTTGAATTTTCCCTGGGTTGTTAATATCCCAAGATCTTATTCCAGAAAGAAATGTATCTTCATTAGAAAGGTAACACATCACAGGCTTCACTTAATTCCCACAGATTATTAGCCAAATATGAGCTTATATTCCAAAATTATAAATCATGAGCAAACAAGTTCAAATCAAAAATCAGAACAAAATTAGCTGACAGTTAAAATATAGCCACAAGGAATTTAGATGTTTACACTATCAGCTATCACATTTAGAAAAAATGTATGCTGAGAATATTAAACTTAAAATATTGAAAATATGTTTAAGAAATAAGTTACTATTCACAGTTTTTAGATTGATTTAGTAATCAACTACAACTCCTAGAAATTAATATTCAATAAACATTGAGTTTAAAAGCTTGAGAGATGTTTAAACAGCCTGTTAGATGCTGCTAAATTAGTGCACTGAAGATTGAGCTCAACAATTTTCTCAGAAATTTGGCACAAAGACAAAAAAATATGTGTGACATTAAAAAATATGGACAATAGAATAAGAATTCTAGAATTTTCCCAAAAGATAAGGAGAAAATAAGTGAAATGCATTATTCAAAGTATTAAGTAGCTGAGATATTTCTAGAATTAATGAAAGATATGATTTTAATATTAAGAAGTCACAGTAGATCAAAGTCATAGTAAATAAATCCATACCTAGGTAAATCATAGTAAAATTAAAAACAAAACAAAGACAAAAACAATGAGCAAAACTTAAAAGCAGCCAGAGATAGATCATCTACCAAGCATGTCACTCCAGCTAACATATCCAAACTTATTAGAAGGGGAGAGTGGAATGGTATCTTCCAAAGATTGGGAAAAAATACCAACTGAGAATTTAATATGTAGCTAAACATTACTTAAAAACCAAGCAAAGGCAAACACAACACAAAAGCATCTACTATGTGTAAATATTTACTAAAGAAACTTCCAAGAAGTGATGCCAGATATATGTCAGGATAGGAAGCTCCAACTCTCTTTCCTCCATTTAGAGACCAACTTAACAAGAAGGAAAAATTTAAAGCAAAAAAAAAAAAAAGCCTTTGTGAAAAATCTAGAAACCAGTTAAGAGGTCCCTGTACGCCCAGGTGAGTGTAAATCCAATGACATTGAAACCCAGTAGGAAAACTCTTGGCACTCACAAGAGCTCCTCTCCACAACATAGCATTGTGAGACTGAGATTAAAGTCCCAACTCCTGATTCTCCCCAGAGGAGAGAAACAGAAGGGTGAAACTATGTTCTCCATTCTAACTTTGGGGAATTGCCTGAGGGACTTGTCTTTCTCTTATCTGAATTTAAGTTCTGACAAGAAGAGGGCACCAAGCTGGAAACCACTGAGAATAAAAATGATCAAGGTGCTCCAGAGTCTGCAGTAGCCTATTAAAAAAAAAAAAAAAAAAAAAAAACAGGATGATTTCCTGAGTGGAGACCAAAAAAACCTCTTCAATTAGTAAGCCACATGTTTGATCCCTTACAAGACACATCTCTAGAAAAGTTTTGAGAGTTCTCCAGAATCACTAGCTGGACTAATTAGAGAAAGTTTCCTTATAACGAAAGTAGGCCATTGGAAAGGTGTCAAAATTTTCAAATGCCAAAGATCAATAGATGATAATGGGGAATACAATGACACAGGGAGAAATGACTCAATTAAAGGAACAAATTAAATCTCCAGAAACTGACCCTAAAGAAATGGAGATATATGAACTAGCACACAAAATATTCAAAACGATTATCATAAGGATGTTCAACAAACTAAAATGGAACAGGGAGAGGCAACTAAACAAAATCAGGAAACAATGCATGAACCAAATGATAATATTAATAAAGAAATGATGAAAAAGAGGCAGATAAATTCTAGAACTAAAGAATACAATATCTGAACTGAGAGAAATTAGTAGAGAAACTCTATAGCAGACTTGACCAGGCAGAAAAAAAAAATGAACTGAAAAACAGAATATTCAAAATTACAAGACAGAGCACCAAAAAGAAAAAAGAGTGAAGAAAAATAAAGAGAGCCAAAGGGACTTATGGGACATTGTTAAGTAGAATTACAAACACATCATGGGAGTCTCAGAAAGAATAAATGAAAAATTACGGAGATCCTATTTGAAGAAATAATGACTACAAATGTCACAAATCTGAGAAAAGAAATGACATACAAATTCAAAAGCTCAAAGAACTCCACCTAGGATAAAGCTACAGAGATCTCCACTACAACACATCATAATCCAACTGTCAAAAGTCACAAAGAGAGAATTTTGAATATAGCAAGAGAAAATCAATTTGTAACATACAATGGAGCTTGTATCAGATTACAGAGAATTTCTGGGCAAAAATTTAAAGATGAGAAGGCAATGGGGCTGACCCATAAAAATATAATGCAAGCCAAAAGCATGAGCCACATACATAATCTAAATTCACTAGTAACCATATTTAAAAAGTAAAAAAACAATGGGATGAATAAAGAAAATGTGGTATAAACACAATGGAACACTATGCAGCCGTAAAAAGAATAAAATCCTGTCATTTGTGATAACTCAAAAGAACCTAGGGAATATTCAGTTGCATGAAATAAGTCAGGCACAGAAAGACAAATACCAGATGATCTCACTCATATAAAAAATCTAAAAATATTGGGGGGGTGGGAGCAGGGGGAGAAATGAAGAACGATTCGTAATCATGGAGCTTCTCTTTGGGGCAATGAAAATACTCTAAAACTGATTGTAATGATGGATTCACAACTTTGTGAGCATTGTAAGAACCAGTGGATTGTGCATTTTCAACAAGGGAACTATATGTTATATGAATTATATCTCAATAAAGATTTTTTTAAGTGAAAAAAAATAAAAAGGAACAAATGAAAGTAAGTTTACAATTATATTTTATCTAACCCAGTATACCTAGAAAACCATCATTTCAACATGTAATCACAATAAATATTAATTATCCATGTATGATAAATACCATAGACTAAGCACAAAAGATATACATATTAATGATTTTCATATTTACTTCTCATCATAAGTTCTTCAAATCCAGTGCGTATTTTGCAACTTCCATACATCTCAATTCAAACCAGATGCATTTCAAGTGCTCAGTAACCACTTGAATTGCTACCATACTGGGTAGCTCAGGACTGGAGAAACTATTGACAGTCATTTCAGCATTATTTGTAATGGAAGGAAGGAAGGAAGGAAGGAAGGAAGGAAAAGGGAAGGGAAGGGAAGGGAAGGAAAAGGAAAGGAAAGGAGGGAGGGAGGGAGGGAGGGAGGGAGAGAGGCAGGAAGAAAGGAAGGAAGGGAAAGAAGGAAGGAAGTCAGTCTCCATTAACAGGATGAATGGATAAACCACTGTGAAAATTAACTAGTGATGCAAGTATCCACCTAAGATAGATGAACCTTGTAAATACAATGTTGTTATTGTTTGGTGTCATTAAGTCAAGTCTGGCTCATAGTGACCCTGTACAACAGAATGAAATAATACCCAATACTGTGCCATACACACGATCTGTTTACGTTTGAGCTCATTGTTACAATCAGTGTGTTTCTTCTCATTTTGGGTAGCACCACATCAGCAAATGGAGGTCCCAGGGACTTTAGTGCATTCCCATCATTAAGGTTGACTCTATTTTGAGGAAGTAACTCTTCCCCAGTCATCTTTTGAATATCTTCCAGCCTGGGGGGCTCATTTTCTGGCACTGTATCTGACAGTGCTTCTCTGCTATTCATAGAGTTTTCAATGGCTAATTGTTTTGGGAGTGGGCTACCCTATCCTTCTCCCTAGTCTGTCTTAGTCTGGAAGCTCAGCTGAAACATGTCCAGCATGGGTTGCCTTGCTGGTATCTGAAATACCAGGGTCATAGCTTACAGCATCACAGCAGCATCTAAGTCCCCACAGCATGACAAGCTGACAGATACCTTGCGGTGTAAATATAATGCTGAACCAAAAGTGCTCAAGTTGCAAAGAATAATGACAAAAAAGATGCCATGTTTAATGAAATAAATGTGTGGGAATAATGAACACCTGATTCCAAACAGTCAAAACTGCGCACAGGACAGGAGGGATGCGTCAGGGAAGGCACTTAGAGGAAGATTAGACCAAATTAGACTTGATAATTGTTTCTGACCCTCAAAAGAGGAATTAAAGGGTAGTCATTGCATTATTCCATCTGCCTTTTGTACAAATGTCTTAAGATTTTATCAGGTTGGGATCTACCCCAGTTGGTAGAGCACTGCTCTGCAGTCTCTGAGGTCCTGGGGTCCATTCCCAGCACTGAAAAAATAGAAGAATGTGGCAATCCACTCCTGAGGCAATCCCAAAACAATCAGCCATTGAAAACCCTATAAGGGTCGCTGTGAGTCGGACACAACTCCATGGCACCTAGCAACAACAACAACAACAACAAGATGTTATCATCATTTTTTAAAAGCAAGGTTCTGAACTCTAAACTCATGTGGTAATCAAATGGCACACATCAAGGTTGTCTCTGGGTACATGGCTTTACCTCCTCTGTCAGTGAGGAAATTAGAACAGATGGCCTCCAGGAAGCACTCCAGCCCTAATATCCTTCCAGGAGTCTAATTCTAGTCTTCGCACCTCTGTGGCTCCAAAAATCATCGTGAAAGCCAGGCACCATGGCGCATGCCTGTAATCTTAGCACTTGGGAGGCTGGGGCAGGAGGATCATGAGTTCAAGGCCAGCATGGGCTACATGACAATACCCTGCCTCAAGAAACAATAAAGCTGGGTGTAGTGGTACATGCCTGTGATCCCAATGATTTGGGAGGTAGCGGTAGGAGGATTACAAGTTTGAGGCCAGAGGCAGCCTGCATAATTTAGTGACATCCTGTCTCAAGATAAAAGTAAAAAAAAAAAAAATGGGTTGAGGCTGCAGCTTATTGGTACAGTGCTTGCAAAGCATGCATGAGGCCCTGGATTCCATCCCATAGTACAGAAATAGAGAGAGAGAAAGGAGGGAAGGAAGGGAGGGAGGGAGGGAGGAAGGGAGCGAGGAAGGAAGGAAGGAAGGAAGGAAGGAAGGAAGGAAGGAAGGAAGGAAGGAAAGAAAAAAGTCCTGGAGAAGGGCCAGAGCTGCCTCTTGGGGTGGGACTTGTTGTGCCCACCCAAGGCTGAAATTCCACTCCCTGCAGTCATCAAGCCCTTTGCCCAGGAAAAGGGCAGCTCTCCAAGGGAAGGTGCCTTTGTCTAATCTGCACAAAGCTTCTGCCTGGCCTACCATACCTGGAAGGAAAAGTGCTCTGGAATCAACTGCACACTGCCATTGACCGCACATTGGACAGCTACCTAACCCAGCTCTGCTAAGCAAACCCTGGAAGGACACGTGACTCTCCACACACACAGCTGAGGCACCCAGACTGTGAAATGAACAGCTCACATTGCTGAGTGATTTGAGCTGTGACTTTATGAGGACGTGGAACTGGATTATAACTACGACCAGAGCAATTGTGCCCTTCCCGAAAGCTCTGGCCATCCCCTGACCTAATGGACTTAATCCCTTTCCCATATTTGGGCAGACCAAGTGAGAGGTACTCAACCAGTAGAACTGGAAGAGACTTCTAGAGAACAATGGTCTCAGGCTAATTGTTGTAATAAAATATCAGCAATGGGACCAAAATATAAATGGAACGTAGTGATAATATCTTCTACTGGCACCACACAAGTGAGTTACCTGCTTGTCTCAGATGCTCCCACTAGACACTTAGCAGAGGCTCACAGAAGAGAAATAACTTGCCCAAAGTAGCCCAGTCCTTAAGTGACGGAGCCAGGACTGTAACTTGAATCTCACTAAGTCCAAAACCATCCACTCTGCTATCAGGACCTTTCATTCCATTGGCCTTCAAAGTGGTTTCGTCCATGAAAATTATGGTCCCTTCTCAGTATGAAGGGTTTATTGTGGTTGTACGGTCCTGATGCTGTGGTTTGGAAGTGATCTGTCTCTGAAGAATTCAAGTTCAAGAGTCGTGGGCCCCAAAGCAGAGATGTTAAGAGGTCGTAGAACATTTAGGAGACCTGAGGGGTGATGTGGGTAAGTAAACAGAAGTACTGCCCTCAAATCCATGCTGGTCCCCCAAACTGTGCTAGTTCTCATTGGAGTGGGTTGCTACAAGGCAAGGCCAGCACTTGGTCCATTCTGCATGTGGCACATTCTATTTTCTTTTTTCTTCCCCCCAGTACTTGGGGGTTGAACCTAGGGAGTTGTGCATAGTTTGGAAGTGCTCTACCACTGGGTACACCCCCAGGTCCATTTTTTTTTTTTTTTGAGACAGGGTCTTGGTAAGTTGCATAGGCTGCCTCTGGCCTCAAACTTACAGTCCTCCTGCCTCTACCTCCCAAGTTACTTGGATCACAGGCACCTTGCCCAGCTCCTCTTTTCCTTTAACCCTCACATTATAATGGATCTGAAGGGGTTCTCACTAGAAATCAAACAGATGAGGACTCCCAGTCTTGGACTTTAAGGCTCCAAAACTATGTGCTAAAGAAAGAATCTCTTTTCTTTGTAAAGTATTCAGCCTCAGGTATTTTTGTTATAGCAACCGAAAATGGACTGATAAACCTAGCGATATTATTTGGCCCACACGGGTTATTATTGCATAATAATTATTGCATAACATCTTACCCCTTTCCCAGTCATACCTAAAAAATAACCGTACTGAAAGCTGTAAAACACATGTCCCCACCTCTTTGTCTTCAGCTTTTGTTATGGAGTTGCCTGTGTCTTTTTCACAGTAAAATACCTGGTAGACAGAAAATATTACAATGGTCAGAGCAGAGAAAACCTCACAGAGAGTTGTCAGGGTAAAGTGGGTGTTTGTTGAAGAAACCTCAGTAGTATACAGGTAACATGATCTCCTTGCAATTAATGAGGTCTATGCTGCCCACTGATCTCCTCAGAGGAGCCTAGACATGATCTCATTCTATATTCATCTTTGATGTGTCATTAATCCCAAGAGGGAATTAATAGCTTCTCCCAGTAATTTTGCCTTTCATGTCCTAACTTTAATTGTGACAGGAATGGCTTGGGACACGGCTACTCACTCAGCACCCACTCAAGGAATTTTACGCATCAAGGAGCAGAGGGAGTGAAGATAGTTAAGAGGGAAGAGGACTCCTCGATAAACCGGAATTTGCTCTGTGTCTCCATAGTCTTAGTTTCCTGGCCCCAGGTCAAGATGAGCACGTTCTCAAGGTAATGCTAGTGGGCTGACCCCCAGAAAAATGTCTGCGTGTGGAAGGCAAATGCAGGCCCACCTTGTGTAACTGGGAGGCGGTGGCCCCTCGGGTCCCCAGGAGGAGCATCCCAATGGCCGTAGAGATGCCCATGGGGGAAAAGAGGATATTGCCTTCATCCGATTTCTTCAGCTCTCTGAACAGCTCCAACCCAAATTGCGTGATGGCTGTGCCCAGGGAATCCATGGTGATTCCAGCGAGATCTAGAAGAGCAACAACAAGCAACACTGCACATTTGGACTGGACTACTTTGTCTCATGGGGACTCGTCTTACTAAGCAAGAAAATGGGGACCTCATTCTCTCAGTGCAAGACAGCCATGGGCTGGCATCTGGCTTCCTCCCGCAGTTCTCAGCTCTCATTTCCCCAGGGAGCAGGGCTAAGGCCTTCAAGGTGTTACTTTCTCTCGTTCTCTATCAGAACCTGCCTGCCTGTGCCTCCCATCGCCTACTCCCGTGACAAGCTTCCCTGGGCAGACCAGGTTCTTGTCCTGCCAGTGTCCATCTGGCCCAGCTTATCTGGGTGATTGGCCTGTGACAAGGCAGACCTTGGAGGTGCAGGAATCCAAGCAGTTCCAGTTCAGATGAACAATAATAAAGCCAGTAGCTGTATCATAAGCTGACACTTTCTATTTCTCAGCTGATCCCAAATCCAGTCCTGAAAGTGGCAGGATAGGTCCATTCTCTCCAGCAGCAATCTCTAATCCTCTGGCCTGAATATTTCTAAAGCACGATGAAGTATCTCTAGTCACAGATTATTAGGTGAATGGAAGAGATTTTTTTTTCCTGTACTTTTCTGTATTTTTCTCAGGTTTTCTCAGTGAGTTAATATCACTTTTGTTATCTGGCCCAAAAAAATCATTTTAAAAGAGCTATAACACTATTGGGAATTTACCCAAAGGGAGATGGGTCATCATACCACAGAGACACCTGCATCTCCATGTTCAGTGCAGCGCTTTTCACAATAGCAAAGATATGGAATCAACCAAAGTGCCCTTCAACAGAAGAATGGATAAAAAAACTATGGTATATATACACAATGGAATACTATTCAGCAATCAAGAAAAATGAAATAGGCTCATTCT
>VMDO01003572.1:56174-140619 GCA_007922755.1 Pedetes capensis
ACTCATATGAGGGAGCTGATTCAAAATTACAAGAAGGAAAAATCCTACTCAAAGGTCAGATCATAATAAAAGGGGGGGAGGGAAGATAAGAATGAGGTCAATATAAATGGACTAGAAATCGCATGTAATTGTTCTAACAAGATAAAAACAAAGACCACTACAGGAAAAGTTTCTATCTTAAACAGAAATGGAACCCAAGAACATATAGAAAAATACTACATAGTAAAAGATAGAGAAGACTTGGATGGGAAACTTAGATGGGAAGGGGGAGGGGGAAACATAGGGGAGGGTAAGAGGTAACCTATATGAATAATGTTTATCAAATTGCATATATGAAAATTGTCACAATGAAAAGCATGTCAAAATGAATCACATTATGATGTACATTAAAAATTTCTAATAAAAAAAATTTGAATATTTAACATATTGGGAATCTGTAAAAAAAAAAAAAAAAGAGCAATTAGCCAGCTGCCATGGTGCACAGCTATAATCCCAGCACTCAGGATGCAAGAGGATGATGAGTTCAAGGCCAGCCTGGGCTACATAGCAAGACCCTGTCTCACAACAACAAAAACAACTAAGAAACAAGCAAACAAAAACAACTAAGAAACAAGCAATGAATATTTACAAAAATAAAAAAGTAGAACATGTTTTATGCCTTCCTCATTACCAGCTACATTGTTTAATAAAGTCTTTTAAAAGAATCCTAAAACAAGAATAAAATTAATGCAGAGTAAAATATTTGAGAACCCACTGATTTGAGGGACTTCAAGACTCATCTCTGCTGAGGCATCCTATGTCCTCTGTAATGGCTTCCATTTCAACCTCAGTTTCCCTACAGGAATTCTTTCAGATTTACACAGAAATAAAATGAACTAACTTACTGTCAAACAAGATGAAGAAGACACATTGTCATGGCCATATGGGCAATGAATTAAATAAAACCACCTCAAGGAAAATGTATGCCCAGTGAAAACATTTATTTCAAGTCAACAAACATCCATATTCTCAAAACACAGGAGTCTTGGGTTGGACCTGAAGGAAGAACTTACCTAGCTCTTGGAGAGACAGAGGTGTCTGGGCAAGGATGTAGGAAGCCTATGTAAAATGAGAAGCTGAGCACATTAATTTATAGTTCCCTCTCTGCCTCTCCCTAGTCATTAGAGTTTGTATTTCCAGTGAAACAACCTTTGATTTCTCAATGATAATTTCCCTAATAAAAATAGGAGACATGGTTCATGAAAGAACTGAAGACTTACTCCTTTAGACTTTTCTTATGACCATGAGGTCATGCACTTCAAGTTGTCAGAAATCGTATTTTAATTGTAGCTCAACAGATATGCACTTTAGACATGAAGGAAGTGAATTTAAATTTTCACTTCTCCAAAATCCCTTAGAAACTCTTTTTTGAAGCCCAAGCGCACAGACATCCAAATAAACCAGAGAACAAAGCAAAATGGAAAGCAGAAGCGCAAACCAGGCCTAAAGGGTAGCATTAGAACAGCCATGGCCCCGTGGGAGACCCGTGAGATGGTCATCAGCCCTAATGAAAGCAGAGATGCTCCAGAAAAAAGTGTTTAGAGCAGTGGCTTTACGCCTTGGAAGCTCATTAAAAATTTCCTGAGAAACATTTAAAATCCATGCCAAGCCCTGTCCCAGCCTAGGAGAGTTAGCATCTCTGGGGCAAGAATCTAGCGTCAGAATTATTATCACCCCAGGCGATCAGGATGTGCAACCACGGCTGGGAACCACTGTTTTATAGGCCTGATGAAGGCATCAATTAATTACCTACTTCACTTACCACAGATGGGCAGACTTGTGTCCTGACAAGCCATTCTCTGTAATAAAGTCTATTTTTCAGTAGCGTTGTTTTGTGGTGCCAGATGCAAAGAAAAAAAATAAATTATCTTTACCAGACAAGAACCAGGCTGGGATTTAGCTCAGGTGGAAGAGCACTGCTCTGCAATCTCTGAGGTCCTGGGTTCGATTTCCAGCATCGCAAAGATGGAAGAAGGATGTGGCAATCCACTCCCGGGACAATCCCGAAACAATCAGCCATTGAAAACCCTATGAGGGTCTCGATGAGTAGGACATGACTTGACGACACCTAACAACAACAACAGACAAGAACCAGAAAAAAGAGTGAGAAGAGTGTGGGCAGAGGCTTCACACACACAGGTTTGCGTGTGCATACGAATCCACTCTTGTTCTTGGGGATTTTTGTCCATGAATTAACAAATCTCTTATTTTAATCTCCCATTTAGTAAATATTATTATGGTGTCTACTGTTTACCAGTCACCGTGCTAAATGCCAACAATGTATAAACACCTAGCAACCTCACTGATTTCAGGAAAACAATACCAAAAGGAGAAAAATCATAATAGGCAATTACACCTCTAAACTCCAGTTTTTCCTGCCAACCCTGGAGCATTCCTACTGGCTTTACCAGTTCATCAAAAGAAATAGCACTTCGATGAGTCCTAGCTTTACTCTCCCCAAAAAGGGCGTGCAAATTTGTAGTTGCTAAGCAACCGTTCCTGGAAGGGCATCTTAGCTCCCTCCTTGGTGAAGAACCTCCTTAGAGAGGCGGGCTTAGGGCGTGGCTCATGTGCGTACCTGGTTCAATACTCACTCTTTCCTTTTTAAAAAATGTACTTTGATTACATCTCTTTAAGCAAATTCAGAGCAGTATTTAATTAACTTTGTTTTTTAATTGTCACTGAAAATATACAAATAGGGTAAATTTGAGAAAGAATCAGCACTTAAGTTATAGAGTTAACTCTCGCCAATGAAATGAAAATGTTGTGTTGTCTGGGGTTTTTTGGTTTGTTTATTTGTTTTTTGGGTGTTTCATTTTGTTTTGTTTTGTTGGCGGTACTTGGGGGCTGAACCCAGGGCCTCACACATACTTTTGCAAGTGCTCTACCACTGAGCCCGTTTTTTATTTTTTAATCTAGAGACAAGGTCTCACTAAATTACTCAGGCTGCCTCTGGCCTCAGACTTGCCATCCTCCTGCCTCTGTCTCCCAAATTGCTGGGATTACAGGAGGGCACCATCACACACCGGAACTGTTAAGTTTTGAAAATGGCATAAAATCCTCATGTCTCCAGTAATGTTGTATGCTTTAATATGCCTATGAGTTTATTTTCTAGGTCCTTTCTCTGTGACCTGTAGAGTCTGGCCCACTGGGGACCCACTTCCACATGCCCTCTGCCTTTCTGTGAAGCCTTCTCTCTGCCACCCTGCTTTCCCAGGGAAACCTGGCTTTCCACTTAGGATTCCCACACGCCACAAAGTCCTCTCTGGGACTCATACCGTGGGACCAGGGAGCCAGGTCTCACTCCTATTCTCCCTCCCACTCCACCTTCCTCCAAGCCATTCTTCCTGCAATCACCTCCAATGTCCTCCGTGGAGACTTTCCCTGTCTAGCTCTACTGCCCTTTCCCAAACTATAGGCCACTCTGATCCTCTGCACAGAGCCTCCATGTCTGCTCCAGCTCCCACCACCACACGGTATGTCTCCACTATCGATGGTGATGGCGTCTGCCCCTTCCAGGACTCCCTTCCCTCTCCCACAGTAGCCCACCCACATAACCAGGCATTGGCTGCCGTCATTTCCAAGAACTTCTCCTACAGGAAACTGCTGGACACCGCACTCTGGTTACAGAGGTCCACTCTTGTTCTCTCTTAACATAATTTCCAGCACGACTAATTTCCAACATCTTCACAACTCACAATCATTCAGCTCCTCCCTATTCTTTTATTGTATCAGACTCTTCTTTCTGGTTTCAAACCTGTCCCCATGGGGGAAAATATACTGATTAAGAAGTGTAGAAATAATCCCTCTGCTTACGAGTGAGGAGAGGAAATAGTTGCGCCCTGAAGCAGAATACTGGTGGATCCCCATCCTCCCTCATAACTCACACTCCTGGTACCACCTCTGCGTGTCATCTAGCTAGGCTGGCTTGTGACATTTTCTCTGTTCCAAGCTTATAATGTTGAAGAGGATGTTGCCAGTGTCTCCATGATGTTTGTTTACCAGCCTCTGCATCTATCACCCAGCTGCTGTTTTGGCTGATAATTCAAAGCTGCCCTTTTAGGGAGCCAGTGACTCTCAGCTAAATGGGATCCACCCACCTAGAAGCTAAGTACCACTCCATCCCCTACTCAGAGCCTACTGCAGGCCTGGGTCACTGGAATAAGAGTATAAAGAAAAACAGTCCCTTAGCATCAGGCCCCATGTGTCTGTCAGTTTATCATGCTGTGGGGACTTAGGTGCTGCTGTGATGCTGTAATCTATGACCCCGGTATTTCAGATAACAGCAGGGCAACCCATGGGGAACAAGTTTCAGCTGAGCTTTCAGACCAAGACAGATTAGGCAGAAGGACCCAGCAGCCCACTCCCAAAACAACTAGCCATTGAAAATCCTATGAATAGCAGAGAATCACTTTCAAATATTGTGTCAAAAAATGAGCCCTCCAGGCTGGAAGGCATTCAAGAAACGACTGGGGAAGATCTGCCTCCTCAAAGTAGAGTCAGCCTTAATGACGGGAATGGACGAAAGCCCCTGGGACCTCATTTTGCTGACGTGGGACGACTCAAAATGAGAAGAAACACAGTGACTACAACATTAGGTTCAAACATAAAAAGATCGTGTGCATGGCACAGTATTGGGTAGTGTTTCATTCTTTTGTACATAGTGTTGCTATGAGTTGGATCTGACTCAATAGCACCTAACAACCTCAGTAGAACTAACTTTGTAGCACATTTTCAGCTCCCCCCATGGGATCGGACAGAAACCTATCTCCAGCTGAAACCACGATTGGTTACTTTTCTCCTGCTCTGCCCTTCCTTACTCAAAGAAGCACCTCCCCACCCTGCCCAAATTACTTGAACAAAAATAATTGTCTTTACCTCTGCTCTAGGGTAACTGACCTATGACAAACCTGTTTATATCTAGATCAATCCTCCCATTATTTTTGCAAAAATTCCAAAATTCCTTAGCGATGCTTGCCAACGAATTAGATGCTTTTTTATTGCTTTATCAAAACCTATGAAAATCCTCTTCAGATTTAGATTGAGGTTCTTTAGAATTAATATATTGTATCATAAAAATTGTCCTTTTTACATATTGTCTAAGAAGCCTATCATATTGGGGATATGCATACAATAACTAAAAAGATAAGTAACAAAATAATCTCAAATAGAGCTCAGTGCTATGAATAAAATACTTATTACTGATGCATATGATAATTTTTTTAAGATGATATCTAAGTATCTACCTTACAGAAAGTTCTTTTGGTAAATTTTCAGCTTATTCACTTGGTTTTCTAAAGACAATCATAAAATCTCTGAGCAATGCCTTAGTATCTCTTTACCAATATTTATTCCTCTGACAGATTGTTCCTCAATATAATAGAAGCCACTTAGTTTCAAATCTCTGTGAACATATGCAGATCATCAAGCATAGCAGTAAGGCACCATTTTTTTTAAATTTATTTATCCATTTTAAAACAGTGCCCAGGATTGATCCTAGGGTCTCACAGATACTAGGCAAGCACTGTACCAGTGAACTACACCACTAGCCATTGTTGTTGTTGTTGTTGTTGTTGTTGTTGTTGTTGTTGTTAGGTACTGTCAAGTCTGCTCCAACTCATAGTGATCCTATCTATAACAGAATGAAACACCCCCTGGCACTGCCATGCCTGGCACTATTGTCAGTGCTTCTCTGCTATTCATAAGGTTTTCAATGACAGACTGCTTTGGGAGTGGGTTGCCAGGTCCCTCTCCCTAGCATGCAGCACCTGGTATTCCCAGGAGGTCTCCCATCCGAGGACTAACCAGGCTGACCCGGCTTAGCTTCCGAGATCAGATGGGATCAGATACCAGGATGCTATGGCTGCAGACTCCACCAGCCCCTAAGCACCACTTTTTAAACTGCATCTAACTATATCAACAGAAGAGGGCAATCTTGAACCAAGAAAACAGAATGAAGCACCCAAATCTCACCTGCATAAAATTGCCGGTAATTTTTAGTTTGGAAATCTTACACATATTCATATGCACAGGAAAAGGTGCCTAAAATATGAAAATCTTCTTATAAGAAGAAAACAGTGAAATCAGAACTTTTCAGCTGATGAAAATACTACTTAATAAATCACCATAAAGGCGGAGAAAGGCTGCAATTTAACACTACTTTATGGATTAAGAATCATTTGAAAAGCAACTGTGAAGCCAGGCACAGTGGTACATACCTGCAATCCCAGAGACTCAGGAGGTGCTGGCAGGAGAATCGCAAGTTCAAGGCCGCACATGTCTATGTAATTTAACAGGACCCTGACTCAAAATAGAAAAAGAAAACTGGTGCTGAGGGTGCAACTCAGTAGTATAGCACTTGCAAAGCATGCAAACGCGAGGCCTTGGGCTCAAACCCCAGCACCACAAAAATACATACATACATACATACATACATACATACATACATACATACAATAGTTGATATTGGAACATGGATAGACAGACCAATAGAGGAGGATAGAATGTCCATAAATAGACCAAAGCACATACCAACATTTAGTAATGATAAATGTGGTATCTGAAACCCCTAAGGGCAAGACATGTTTTCAAAGGTAGCCATTTGGAAAAAAATAAAAGCCAGATCCATGGGAGAAGGACCTGGCAGCCCACTCCCAAAGCAATCAGCCATTGAAAACCCTATGAGTGGCAGAGAAGCACTGACACAGGGCCAGGCATTGCACAGTGTCAGGGAGTGTTCCATTCTGTTGTACATAGGGTCGCTATGAGTCAGACCTGATCAATGGCACCTAACAACAACACGGAAGAATAAACTCAATTGGATCAGAGATCTAAATTTTAAAAAGTAAGCCTTACAAGTAATGGAAGAGAATATGAGTAAATTCTCTTACCACCTGGAAGTGTGAAAAGCCAAAAATGGCAAATCTAAAACAAAAAAGTGGTAAGTTCAACTTATGAAAATAATTTCTAAAATAGATTCAATAATCAAAGAGAAATGAAAAACTGAGAAGGTTTTGCTAATTCTAATATAATAGGTTAATTCTCCTAACACACAAGGAGCTCTTAGAAGTTAAGGGAAAAAACACATAAATATAATCCAATAAAATCTAGGAATAGATATTACACAGGAAAGGATACACAAATTGACACAGATAACACCCTAAAATGCACTCAAAACAAGAAGAATTCAGATTAAATCTACTAATACACCCTTTCTGATCTAACACTTTAACGAAAGTCTAAAGCTTTATAGCATTCTATTGAGCTTATAAAAACAAATAGGCACCCACATATATTGTTGATGGAAGGGCAATGATATAACATTTAAAACAGGAATTTAGCAACAGCCTAAAAATTATATATGAAATTGCACTGTGACCAAGCAAGTCTGCCCTAGGAATTAACCTCCACAATACAAACAACATATATCCCTTTTCTTATTCCTAGGTTGTTAGTAATTATTCTTTTTAAAATTGTGTCTCCCTTTGTTTAAAAAAATTATTTTATCTTCATTTTTTAAAAATTTCTGCCTTGGAGAAAAGACTGAGGTTGTCCAAGATTTTACTTTACTTGGTTCTACAATCAGTACCCACAGAAGCAGCAGTCAAAAAATCAAAAGACACATTGGGTTGGGAAAAGCTGTGGCAAAAGACCTTCTTAAAGTGCTGAAAAGTAAAGATGTCACATTGAAGACAAAGGTGCACCTGACTCACCCCATAGTATTTTCAGCTGCATCATATGGTTGTGAAAGAGGGACAATGAATAAAGGAGACAGGAAAAGAATTGTTGCTTTTGAATTATGGTGCTGGAGATGAATATTGAATAAACCATGGACCGCCAAAAGAACCAACAGATCCATTGTAGAAGTACAACCAGAGTGCTCCTTGGAAGCAAGGATGGCTAGACTGAGTCTTACATATTTTGGACATGTGAGGCGGGACCAATCCCTGGAGAAGAATATCTGTTTGGGAGAGTGGCAGATCAACAAAAAAAAAAAGGAACACCCTCAACTAGGTGGATTGACATAGGGTCTGCAACAATGAGCTTAAACATAAATAAGAGCATGTGTCTGGCACAGAATTGGGGAGTGTTCCATTCTGTTGTACATAGGGTTGCCATGAATGGGACTTGACCGCAACTAACAACAATTATTTTCACCTTTATTTGAGTTTGTCTACTCTCTTCTCAAACTCTCTGGCAGCAAAACTTTTAAGTTATATCTTATTTCTTCTTAAAATTGTTATTAGCATGTATTAACTTACAGAATAATGGTTTTCATTATGTGTGGGGCACGCACCTCCTGATCCGGCCTGGAGGTTCGGACAGGCTGCGCCGCCGCGCACACAGATACTAAACACAATTCACTCGGGACCCTCAGGTGAGGGGCACAGACTCCTGCGGCCCTCAGGACCCCTGAGGAGATGGGAGAAAGGAAAAGCCTCAGGTGCTTTTGCCTTCCAGGGGCAAACACCTGTGTTCGTTGTCTCGGTGGTCACAAGGAGACAGCTGTTGCTTCCTCGGTGATCAGACGGAGAGCAGGTTCTTTTCCTTGTTGAGGATTGCAACGGGAAATTGTGTTTTCCTCATCAAAGATCCAGGGGAGAGCAGCAGGAGAGTTGTTTCCTCATTGGTGGTCTGGGCAGGAACCAGTGAGAAGGTGCAGAAAAGGTGCCAAAAAGCCTAAAAGGGCCTAAAAAGCTGTGCCAAAAGGTCGAGCTGCCGCAGCGCAGCTCTTTATGTAGGTCGCCCATGGAATGGCCTGAGCCAATCAGCTTTCAGTCCAATTGTCCAATCAGGAAGGGATTTGTACAAACGTGCAACAAAGTTACTTTCATTTTCCCTAGATTTCTAACTTACAAACCAGATATTCAAACGCCATTTTCCCAGTTTGGGAGTTTTTGCCAATTTCCTCCCAATTTTTCCCTACAATTATGTTTTCATGTATGCATATATAATGTATGTTGATCATATTTACCCCTCCATTACCCTGTCTTCTCACCCTCACTCCTCTCGATGGTCCCCTTCCTCTTCCCTAATAGTCTCTTCTATTTTCATGCTTTTTCTTTTATTATATAGATTCCACATGAGAGAAAACGTGATATTTGTCTTTCTCAGTGTGGCTTATTTCACTTAGCATGACAATCTCCACTTCCACTTATTTCCTGCAAACAACATAATTTTATTCTTCTTCATGGATTGAATAAAACTCCATTGTGTATATATTCCACATTTTCTCTTTCATTCCTTCATCAATGGGCACTTAGGCTGATCTACATATTGGCTGTACACACAAGTATGCTGATATCTCTATTGTATGGCAACTTTGATTCCTTTAGGTCAGGGCTTCAAACCAAATCCAAACTTGATCCCTGAAACCCTTCTAGTTCAAACATTTTTTAAATTTTTTTCTGAACCCAAACCTGAACCAAAACCTAGTGAAAAATTGAATTCAGTTTCAGCTTTTAATGTGTTTTTTCTTTTGGCTTTGTTTTGTTTTTACATCATTGGCTATTTAAAAATTGAAGAAAAATGGAAAAAACACATAGATTAAAATTTTTAAGCCCAAACTCGCTAAATTTTAACATAGTGGACTTGCACCAGAGTCTGAACCCATTTTTTTCATGGGTTTGAAGTTCTGCTTTAGGTATATACCTGGGAGTGGTATAGCTGGATCATAGGCTAGTTCTATTATTTTAAGTTTTTTGAGGAACTGCCTTTCTGGTTTCCCCAGTGGCTGCACTGATTTACACTCCCACTAAACAGTGTATAAGAGTTCCTATTTCTTTACATCCTTGCCTTTATGATAGCTATTCTGGGGTGAGACGGAATCTTAATGTAGCTTTGATTTGCATTTCCCTGACAGCTAAGAATGTTAAATATTTTTTTCATGCATTTATTGGCAGCTTGTATTTCTTCTTTTGAGAATTATCTATTCAATTTGTTTGCTCATTTATTGATTGGATTATTTGTTCCGTTGGTGTTCAATTGTTTGAGTTATTTATTCTGGATATTAATCCCCTGTGAGATGAATACCTGGCAAAGATGTTCTCTATTCTGTAGGCTATCTCTGCACTCTAGTAACGATGTCCTTTGCTATGCAGAGGCAATTTTTTAATACAATGCAATTTCTGTGTCAATTATAGTCCTATTCAGAAAGTTCTTGCCTATGCTTATACCTTTATATGTTTTCCCTATGTTTTCCTCTAATGGTTTCAGAGTTTCAGGTCTTACATTAAGGTCTTTGATGCATTTGGGGTATTTTGTTTTGTTGTATTCTCCACTTTTGAGTTAGTTTTTGTACAGGATAAGAGCGATCTAGTTTCAGACTTATACATATAGATATCCAGTTTTCACAATGCCATTTGTTAAAGAGGCTACCTTTTCTGCAATATATATTTTTGGCACCTTGTCAAGAAGCAGATGGCTGTAGCTTGTGGGTTTACTTCTGGATCCTCTATTCTATTCCATTTGTCTACATATCTGTTTTTGTCACAGTACCATGCTGTTTTGTTACTATGGCTCTGTAGTATAATTTGAAAATAGTTATTGTGATACCTCCAGTATTTCTCATTTTGTTCAGGATTGCTTTGGCTATTCAGGGAGTTTGGCACTTCGACATGAATTTTAGGGTCCTTTTTCCTACCTCTGTGAAGAATTTTCTGGCTCTTTGGAATTTTGAGAAGTGCATTAAATCTGTAGATGGCTTTTGGTAGTATGACCATTTTCACAATAGTAATTCTGCCTATCCATCATCATGGAAGGTCTTTCCATTTGCTATTATCTCCTGTGACTTCTTTTTTAGTGTTTTATGCTTTTCATTATAGAGGTCATTTACCTCCTTGGTTAGATTTATTCCTAGGGGTTTTTTTAAGGTTATTATGAATGTTTTCCTGATTTCTTTCTCAGTATGTTCACATTGGTATGTAAAGAGGAAAATGATTTTTATATGTTGATTTTGTATACTGCTACTCTAAGAATTTTCTGGTGGAGTCTATGTTGTTGTTGTTAGATGCTGTCGAGTTGGGTCTGACTCACAGTGACCCTATGTACAGCAGAATGAAAGAAGCACTATATCTGACAGTGCCTCTCTGCTATCCATAGGGTTTTCAATGGCTGGTTGTCTCAAGAGTGGGCTGGTAGGTCATTCTCCCATTTTTTCAGTGCTGGTGATCAAACCCAGGGCCTCAGGACATGCAGAGGAGCACTCTATCAACTGAGCCAAATCCCCACCCCTGGTGGATCTATTATTGTTGTTAGATGCCCTCAAGTCAGGTCTGACTCATAATAACCCCATGTACAACAGGCCAAAACACTCCCCAACACTGTCCCATGCTTGGCACTATGTCAGTGCTTTTCTGCTATTCATGGGGTTTTTAATGGCTGATTGTTTGGGGATTATTTCCAGAGTAGGCTGCCAGGTCCTTCTCCCATTTTTGCAAAGCTAGGGATGGAACCCAGGGCCTCAGAGAGTGCAGAGCAGCACTCTGCCAACTGAGCTGAAGTATCAGATCATGCCATCTGTAAATAGGGGTAATTTGTCTTCATTCTTTCTTATTTGTATCCCTTTTATTTCTTTCTCTTGCCTTATTGCTCTGGTTGAGAATTCAAGCACTGTATTAAGTAAGAGAGGAGAGGGTGGAAATCTATATCATATTATTTCTGTTTCTCTGGAGAACACTGGCTAATACAAATTGTCTCCTTTAAATACTTTATAATTTGATCTTTGTCATTTTAATGCAGTGTGTCTTTTAACGGACCAATTTAACTCATCACATTTCTTGGAATTAGTCATATGTAGACTTATTTACCATTAGATGGTTTGTAAACACCATGCTTTCTTGTTTATTTCTCTTCTTTTTCTCATTTCTTTATTTTGATCAAGTGTTTTTCATTATTTTCCCCTAATGATGCTGGAAATTGTGCATCCTATCTCATTTCTCCAGCTGGTTATCCATAGGTTTAATACAAATATTGCACATAATTTTCTATTAATGGCTAGAGTTAAACTATTTTTTTCACTACCTCCTGAACTATAACAAGAACTCCAAAGGGTGTCCTTCCTTCCCTTATGAGGTAAATCTGAAATGTCCTTTTTCACTACCTCCTGAACTATAACAAGAACTCCAAAGGGTGTCCTTCCTTCCCTTATGAGGTAAGTCTGAAATGTCCAGAAGGTCATGTGTTTGAATGCTTGCTGCCAAGGTGGTGGTGCCACCCTGGGAAGCTATGGAGCTTTGGGAGCTGAGACCTAGCTTAGCAGAGGTTGGTCACTGGTTTGGGGCTTTTAGGTTTTACCCAGATCCCTGATTCCAATATTCTCTCTGTGCTCCTGATTATCACAACATGATATCCTCTTCCCCAAGCTCTGCTGCCTGCCTCAGTGCCCTGCCTGGCCTGCCTGTATGGACTGAAACCTTCTAAACTGTGAGCCCTATTAAACCATCCTTCCATAAGTTTGTTTCTGTGGTGTATTCTGTGATGACAAATTACCTAACATGCCTTATTTAATGAATGTTATTAAGCATGTTTTTTATATTTCTGGAAGTCTTATATTTGACCTGTTGGGGTTGATTTCCTCAAGTGGTTATTTATTTCCAACATTTGGTAAGCCTGGGTAGTAGGTTTATCTTTGCATTTGAGATTGCTCATTAGATTATCAATAAATGCTATTTTGTGGTTTGCTGCTATTGCTTTGGAAATTTAGAGTTTGAGGGAGCTGAATATGCTTCCAGGAAAATGTACTAGCAGCTTATGAACCTGGTGTGGAACTTCTCTCCCTTAATATTGCCAGGCACCTGCAGGCACCGTTACACCTCTACAGCTCCAGCTGATACACTGTCCTGGCTTTGGAAGAAAGGCCTGTGCCACTAAGGGCCTGGCATATGCAGGGCAAGAAAGTTCTGGCCTGCCTGGCTACTCCTACTGCAGTTCTCAAGCCAGCCACCACAATGGCTGCACCTCATTTCTGTAACTCCCTGAATCTTCCATGTCTGAGCTTTAGTAACTCTAGTGTTCTCAACTCCAGACTCTGCTCTGCACCCAAAACTTTACTTTGTCTAAGGTTTTTGTCCTGAATATTCACGTACATAAAGTAAAAAAATGGAAACAGATGACCTCTGGAACTCTTTCATCTACTTGGTAGGACAAATAGGGTACTGGTCACTTACCAACTACACAGCATCCAGCAAGCCACCCTGGTTCAAATCCCTGTTCAATCATTTGCTTTCTGGGTGACCTTAGGCAGATTGCTTACTCTCTCTGTGCCTCAGTTTGTCATCTATTCAGTGTGGGTGTTGACAGTAACCCAGCTTTCAGGATAATTGAGAGGACTAACTGGTTTAATGCATATGAAGTTTTCCACCAATGTTGGCACCCAAGAGGCACCATAAGTAGGTGTTATCATTGTACCAATTCACAGATTTCATAGCTACCATCTTGTTCTGAACATTGAAGCTCAGCTCATGAGTGGATTTATCATTAAAAAGAAATCAGTGCTAATGGGAAAAGTCACAGCTGCCAACAATTCTTTGGCATTGTGGGAATTCTAAATAAGGAATTTCTTTCTTTCCTTCATTGTAAATTGAGGACAAGTTTTTACTGTAGGAATTTCTTTACTGCATTTTTAATTTTTCACTGCTTTGGCTTCCACTCAAAACAACACTCATTTAATTTTAATTTCTGTGATGTTTATAGCATTGTGCCAGGTGCTACAGATTAAGCATGCCCACGCTCACACACACAAATATATCTAGGAATCATTTTCTGGTGGATTTGTACACAAACCCAATTTTGCTAGGTATGAAATTCTTTAATCATATATTTTATTCAGACCTATAAACTAGGTTTCATTGGCTTCATGAATTTAACACAAAGTAAATGTCTGAGCCCCATCTGATTTTCTAAAAATCTTTTACACATATATTATTTTCTTTACTGCTTGGATGCAGATAAGATTCTCAAAATTTTGTTTTTAATATTTTTTGGCATACCCATTTTTATTATCATTTTTGGAAATCAATCAGTGTAGTCAGGTGATGACCAAGTTAAGATTTTTTTTCTATATGTCTTTGATTATTGATTCTATGCCAATTAATCTGCTTTCTCCCTCAAGAACACCAACAATTCTTGGGTTTACTTTCCATTCTCTCTTTATACCTACCAACTTCTCCCTTGCTGTTTCCTGTACATTCTAAGAGAAATTCTCAAAACTGTCTTGTTCATCACTAATTAACTTTTCCAGTGTGTCAATTTTGCTGGTTAACTGTCTTTAAGGTCTATTTAAAGTCTTCTGTTGCACTTTTAGTTCCTTAGTGGTCTTCTTGGGCTGGAGTTTGGCTCAATAGCTAGAACACTGCTCTGCACTCTCAGGCCCTGAGTTTGATCCCCAGCACCTCAAAAATGGGAGGACCTGGCACCCCACTCCCCCCAAAACAATCAGCCATTGGAAACCCTGTGAATAGCAAAGAAGCATTGACATAGTACCAGAAATGGCACAGTGTTGGGTAGTGTTTCATCTGTTGTACCATGACTTGGACCTGACTCAATGGCACCTAATAACAACAGCAAGTAGTCTTCTTATATCTCATCAGTTTATCATCATGGACTTCTGTTCTAATCCCATAGATGCTAATCCAGGCATGACAGCACGTGCCTGTAAACCCAGCAGGTGGGGGACTGAGGTAGAAGGATTGACATGAGTTCAAGGCCAGTCTGTTCTACACAGCAAGTTCCAGACCAGCCTGGGTTATATGGCAAGACTCTGCCTCAAAAAAAAAAAAAAAAAAAAAAGGAAAAAAAATAAATAATATATAATTATACATAATGTGATTATATGCAATATATAGTTATATATGTGTGTATATGTAAGTATGTGCATACACACACAGTGTGTGGATTTTCCTCAGCCCCAACATTGTGCATCTGACTTCTTTATAAATGCTTTTCACCCATCAGTAGCTAAAACTTTGATTCACATGGTGGATAACATTATTTAGAAGGGAAACTCACTGCACTTGAATGCAGGAACTTATAAATTACTGCATCTCAGTAACAGATATGCATATTTGGGGATGTATTTTATTATTTTTATTCAATTAAAAGAAAAGGATTTGAATTCTTTTGATTGAGTAAATGAAAAGGATAAAAAGATGGATTTGAGCAAACAATATAACATGAATAATGTGGGTGAGGAATGCATTGGGAGTTAAGATTCAACTACACAGCAAAGAAATCCACTGAGGCAATTATGCAGCTTCCCACCCTGCTCCTGCACTTGGAAGCCTGTCTCAGGGTTAATGATGCCATGACATTTAAAATACAACACATGCAAAAAAAGTAAACAACAATTAGGGATGAAGCAACATGTTCTGGTTTGCCCCAGCTCAAGAGAAACCCTGAGGAGTGTGAGGAGAAACTATGAGTTAGACAATGTATGAAATCGTGATGAAGATATAGGTCAAAATAAAATAGAACACACAGAATCTGTGACTAAGAGAGCACTAGAGGTTGTATACAGCTATGATTCTCTTGTTGTTAGGTGCCATCAAGATGTGTCTGACTCACACCGACCCTATGTACAACAGAATGAAACACCCCCTGACACTGTGCCATGCCCAGCAATATGTCAGTCCTCTTCTAATATTCATAGGGATTTCAATGGCTGATTGTTTTGGGATTGTTTCTGGAGTGGGCTGCCAGTTTCTTCTCCCATTTTTGTGGTGCTGGGGCTTGAACCCATGGCCTCAGAGCACACAGAGCAGCGCTCTACCAGCTGAACTAAACCCCAACTCCATTGATCTCTTACTAGAATATTTACAATCAGCAGAAAGGAAACCATTGTTTTTGAATCAATATTACCTCTTTTGTTCTACTTGTCAACATTGCTAGATGGAGGGAAACTTGAACTGAAAGATGGAAGAACTTATTCTCCTGATGACTCTCGAGATCTGGTTGGTTTTCTAGCAGTTACAGCAGCCCCCTGACCTGGATGTTCTTTCTGCCTCTGGCTGCCATATTGGAGGGTAAATCTTGCTGATGCAAGAAAAGTGAAGAGTCAAGACTTCTTTGCTGCCTCAAACTGCATCAAATTGTGTTGCTGTTGTTGTTGTGAGGTGCCATAGAATCAGGTCTGACTCATGGTGACCCTCATAGGGTTTTCAATAGCTGATTGTTTGGGGATTGCTTCAGGAGTGGGTTGCCACATCCTTCTCCCTTTGCCTCACATTGCCATTGGCAAATTGTCTTATTCCAAAAATGAGAAGGGTGGATGGAAAATGTGAAATGTGTCTCTCCTAGCAGAGTCATGAGGGATGGGGGAGGAGGCCACCATTGGATCAGATAAAGGGAAGCTACCAACTCCTGCAAAACCTGCTGCAGCCACCCTAACCCAGTGCAGTGGCAGCTGGAAGGAGGGCAGTCACAAGGCAGGGCAGGAAACTGGACCACAACCAAGATCAGAAATTCACCTTGGCAGAAAGGAAACTGACCAATGCCTTGAGTTACGTGTGCCAGTGGTCATTCCAGAATGTTCAGCTTAGGCAGAGATCATGAACTCATGTTGCCACATCAGAGGCAAAGCTAGAGGGCACAGAAGTCTGAACACTCAGGGCATCAGTAGCCCGGAGCTTGTCATGAAGCCAACAGCCTTGCAGAAAAGGGTTCCCTTATGTGTCGTGTGCAGGCAAGAACAATTATCATGATGTATCCAGGCATGAAGCCTCCGAGAGGGCAAACAAGTCCACATTTCCAACAAGCAAGGAGAAGAGAACAGGGAGTGCAGCCGTCCACAGCATGGCAGGGTCCTCTCCCCACACCAACATGCTGGGTGTTTAGCAGCAACTAGCTACAGGTGGGAATTCTCTGAGGAAGGGAGTGTGGAGACAGAAGGGAGAGCCTGATGATGGTGCCCTAGAGGATTCAATAAGGACAACTGAGAGCAAACTACAAATCGCGCTTGCCACTTGTCAGTGTCAAACTCACAACAGAAGTATCGTTCTCCTGTTCTGTACAAAATCAATGTCCATTGGGGGGTTTCATCTGTCCTTGAGCTATCGCTAAACTATACTCCCAAAACCCGACCTTCTCCCAAGGGAAAAGAGCTCACAAGACATCCTCAGTGCAGGAAAAAAAATACGTGTGTCTCCAGCTTGTCGTGCTGTGGGGGCTTGTGTGTTGCTGTAATGCTAAAATCTGTGCCACCAGTATTTCAGATACCAGCAGGGCCACCTATAGTGGACAGGTTTCAGCTGAGCTTCCAGACTAAGACAGACTAGGGAGAAGGACCTAGCAGCCCACTCTTGAAAGAATTAGCCATTGAAAACCATCTGAAAAGCAGAGAAGCACTGTCAAATATAGTGCTGGAAAATGAGGCCCCCAGGCTGAAATGCATTCAAGAAATGACTAGGGAAGAGTTGCCTCCTCAAAAGAGAGTCAACCTTAATGATGGGAATGGAGTAAAGCCCCTGGGGCCTCATTTTGTTAAGTGGCATGACTCAAAATAAGACGAAACATAGTGGTTACAACACTGGACTGAAATATAAAAAGATCATGTGCATGGCACAGTGTTGGGAAGTGTTTTGTTCTGTTGTACATGTTTGTTGTTGTTGCTAGGCACTGTCAAGTCGGTATCTGATTCATAGCAACCCTATGTATAACAGGCAAAACACTATTGTCAGTGCTTCTATGCTATTCATAGGGTTTTCAACTGAGGATTGATATTTGGGAGGGGGTTGCTGGGTCCATCTCCCAAGCCTACAGGGCCTGGTGTTTCCTGGTGGTCTCCCATCCAAGTCCTAACCAGGCCCGACCCTGCTTAGCTTCTGAGATCTGATGGGATCGGATACCATAGGGCTATGGCTATGGACATCTGCTGTATATAGGATCTCTATTAGTCAGAACCAGCTCAAGGGCACCCAACAACAACAACAGAAATAAGGCTGAGTTTCCCAAACACATGCTAGTCAAACATTTTCTCTTGCTACCCATGGTAAAGTAACTTCTATGTTTGTCATCTCTTAGAAGTGATCTAATGACAAACTTTCAGGGCTCCTTCATAAAGGTAGGCAACTTAAATAAAGCAAATGCCAGTCTACATTGCATTTACCATCAAGTCAGAGGGTCAATTTATATGCTTGAAAATTTAGAGGAGTACAGGATAGGGAGGAAGCAAGGTTGCTTCAATACCAACAGACAGATGACAATCAGCTCTGGGGGTGACAGAAAAAATCAGTATAAAGGAAGAGTGACGGATGGAGGAAGGGAACCTAAACTGTAACAGGGTGTGGTTAGCTTTAGATATTAGCAAAAATCCAAGTGTCCACGATACAAGGGGAAGACTGTGCTGCTATTCCTCTCCCACGCACATAACAGTGTACCCCTTTCAAGGACAGAAGACCCTGCCACACAAAAGAATCACTTGGGTTTTGTTGTGTCTGATGAAAAAGAGAAAAGGACGGTTGGCATTGAACTCCACCCAAGATGGCAGGGACCTCTCCGCACCAGCCGCCCCACTGGCTGTGGCTGCCTGGGTGCCAACTTCATCCAGCTCTACAAAGGTCTTGTGGATGATTTTGGACAAGTACAGATTAGGACTTGTAGAGATTCCAGTAAGATCTGCCTTTGTTTCATCAAAAATATCCATAATGCCCATGCCTTGCAGAATAGAATTGAGATCATAGGTGCCTTCCAGGGTGAACTTGGGGAAGGAGACGGCCACTGATGCTTCTGACATGTTTTCTGCACTACTCCAGGCCAATAGGTTTTCATAGCTTATTTTCTGTTCAAGCTATAAGAGGAAGAAAATAACATTTAGGGTCAGATTATAAACCTGCAAAGAATACCACGACTTCAAAGTGACTGAATCCATCTTAACAGTCAGTTACATACAATCTTCAAGGTCTTTCTCTAGGTAACACAATGAGCCTCTTGCAAGGATTAAGTAAAATAATGTATGTAAAGTGCTTAACATACATTAACACAGTGCTGGCATATAGTAAATTTAGAAAAATGATTGGTTCTATTATTTAATTACTACCATTCATTTGCTGGGAGAAGGATGTGGCAATCCACTCCCAAGGCAATCCCGAAACAGCCATTGAAAACCCTATGAGGGTCACTATGAGTCGGATACCGACTTGAAGGCACCTAACAACAACAACAATAACCATTCATTTGATTCTCTCTGTTAATATTACTCTAACTTTTTACCCCCTAGGACATGTAGCTGAGTCTCCCCAGCCTTCATTAATTCCTGCCTTATAGAATCAACATCTCTACTTCTGTCAAAATGCATGTACCCCCAAACAAAAATGCAGCCAAGATTGTTTAACTGAACTATACCAAAATAGCCTGAGCCAGAGGCCGGAAGTCAGAAGCCAGGGAAAAGGAAAAGCTGTTTCATTAACAGCAATTCTTAAGTCACTCAGGATCCAGTTTCCTTCATCTATAAAAATGATTACAGAATGCTATGAATTTCAAAGCAAAACTCCTATTCCAAAATTGTTGGCATTCGTTCTCTTGTTGTTGTTATTGTTGTTATTGCTATTGTTGTTGTTATTGTTAGGTGGCATCTAGTTGAATCTGATTTATAGTGACCCTATATATAATGGAACAAAGCATTCCCTGACACTGTACCGTGCTGGACACTATGTCAGTGCTTCTCTGCTACTCACAGGGGGTTTGATGGCTGATTGTTTCGGGATTGTCTCTGGAGTGGGCTGCCATGCCTTTCTCCCATTTTTGCAGTGCTGGGGATTGAACCCAGGGCTTCAGAGAGCACAGAGCAAGCACACTACCAAATGAGCTATACCCCAGCCCTTAGCTAAACAAATAAGAAATAAATATCTAATCTCATTTGGATTCCTCTACAGTCTTTGAGCTCTCTGATAACAGGGTATCATCCTTTCTTGGGCTACTGGATGATAGTATTGTTGCACAGTGATCTGTAATTAAGGCTCTGTACAGCCGTCACCATACCTCTTGCAAGGCCTTCATGTTGTCCTCAGAGTCGGCTGGCAGCAGGACCATCATGCTGAGCTTCCCCTCTTTGTACCTCAGCTCCAGGATCTGCGCCTGCAGCTCCTCGATGAAGCCGATTGGAAACTGGCCCTTCTGATTCATCATCTTCACAGTTTTCTTCTGGTTCTGCAGTGGACAAGCAGGAAGTCACAGATGGCCAGGGAAAGCTCACAAACTCTTGTGGCCCAGCTCCCCTGAGACCAGAGTAGGACAAGAAGGGTCTGCCCCAGAAGTCCCCAGCCACCCCAGCCACCCCACCTGCCCACTGAGCAGCCAGCCTTGCTTTGCCCACGCTTTATCTTCCCTGTTTTTAATCCATTCTGCAGCTCTCGGGATCCTTCTTGGTGTAATTTCCATCCACACATTTCCCTCAGCCTCATCAGCCAAAGCAAGCCTGGAAAACTCTCCACCTTCAATGCCTGCTCCGCCCCAGCCGCCTGGTGTCATCCTATTCCTGCTCCTCTGGCCTGGGCAGTCGCTCCACACCACCATAGGGAGTCAAGGTTAAGCGAGAATTGTCTACATATTAATAACAGCACCTGATCCATAGGCTTCCTTCAGAGGAAGAGATGATACCCTGGTCATCTCACACATCACAATAACCTTGAGGTGAGAGAGGTCTCCAGTCTACAGACAAGGACATGCAGCACTTGAGAGAAAAGCTTACCCCAGGAACAAAACTAACCAGCTAACCAGGGATCTGCTGGGGCCTGACCTCTGCCCTTTCCTCCAATTCTAAGCCTAGTGGATTAGAACATGGGTTTGAGGGGGCAAACACAGATGTGAATCCGAATGCATGGCTAAACAACTTAGCCTTTGCATTTGTTCCCTCAAAGCCTAAGTGGAAATAAATAACATCCATTTCTGAGGCCCTGGGTTTGATCCCCAGTTCCGCAAAAATGGGAGAAGGACCTGGCAGCCTAGTCCTGAAACAATCAGCCATCAAAAACCCTATGAATAGCAGAGAAGCACTGACATAGTGCCAGGCATGGCACAGTGTTGGGGAGTATTCTGTCTGTTGTACGTAGGGTCGCTATGAGTCAGACCTGACTCCACAGCAACTAACAACAACAACAATTTCATAATGTTAGTTTGGCAAGCAAATGAAGTAATGGAAGGGTAACATTCAGTAAGGTGTCTGCTGGTCTCCTGCCTTCTTTTCCAAAGGCCACACAGACCCCAAACCACTTCTCCCATGAAACAAGGACATGGAGTAGTTTGAGTCTCTCGCAGGGCGTGGCAGGGGGAAAAATCCAGGGGGAGATTGAGGACAGGAAGAAGAACACACCAATAAAGAAAAAAAGAAAAAAGACTTCGAGCAGAAATTGAGACCTCTTCCTTGCTGGCTAAGTTCAGAAACAAACTCAGAATGAAGCCGATCTTTCTTTATCTTTAAAGTGTATTCGTTTCATTATCAATTGATTAATAAAAGCCGTATATACTCGTCATTTGCAATGTGATGGGCTGAAGTGCTCAAAGAACTTCAGGTGCTGGCTTTAGTTAATCATAAAATGCTCTCCTTATAAATGTAAGCTATAACTCAGAGATCTAAGCTTCAGGCTGGAAGCCCCACACTGCAAAATCATCGTTAGTGGAAATCATGAGCGGACTATGTGGAACACCATAGGCTCTAACACAGTACCTCATTTAGAGAGAAAGTTGCATCAACTGTGTTTTCAGGGTCAAAGGCTTTTTCCCAATTGGCCTTGAAATAAACAGCGTTCACCAGCACCAGCACAGTCGAGTCATCGATAGTGTCCTTGCCGAAGAGTTCCTTAATTTTACCTACCAAAAAAAAAAAAAAGTGCCAGAGAATATCCTGAGAATGAACTGCATCAAAAGTATTCACAGAGACAGATTGTTTTTAATGCAACTTAACATGGCCAATGTTAAAGAGTGCCTCATTCAAGAACTAATCTGAGAAAACCAAATGGTGCGGAGTGGTGGGTGGGGTAGAAGTAGAGATGGGGTGGGAGTGATGGAGGGGAGGAACTTCCTCACCTCTCCAGAAGGAGGATCCAGTTCGGGAACCAGGGTGCTCACCTCTGGTTCTCAATACCACTTTTGGTAGGAACTTGTCGTCTGATATCTAATGCCGTGGTTTATCTTTCATCCAACCGACTTTCATAATTTCCTATAGAAAATAACTATGGTATGAACTTCCCATCTCTAGCACTCATCACAGTGCAGTATATGTGCTTCCATCTAAACCAATACACATCCAAATGTATGATGCCATGACATAGAACCCATTTGATAGGGACTTGCACATGCCCTCTTTTATTTCACCCAATAAGCCATGCTCAGTAGGCATTGTCTCTTCTCTGTAGAATGAGACACTGCAGCCAATCAAAGATGATGCCAAAGAGCCAAGAGCAGCAAGCCTGGCTAGGATTGGTCCTGCATCCTTATATGTCTTGGCCCAGCTCTGGGGCTCCCTTCATGATAGCACAGCCCAGTGGATGACCGAAAACACCCATGCTATCAGGTATAGTACATTTCAGGGCACAGCCTTTTCCACCTCAAAATACCAAATCACCAGTCACTTGAACATGCTGAGGCCTTAAGGACAGAAGACCCTTCTACCTTGGGAAGATCTGTACTTGAACCCCATTATAACACATTATGTTGGCATCATCTACACTTCAAGTGCTCGGGGAGAGAGAAATCAATAAGGAGAAAGCAGACAGTCACATGTGATCGAGGATTTCTTTACTGAACTACTTTCTTCTTGACCACTGAGCGGAGCTTTGAAAGAATGGAAATTCTATGGCAGGTAGGAGGAAGGCGAAATAACTGGGGAATTTGAAAACTTCTGTTAAGGAAAAACCAGACAATGAGCTGACCCTAGGCCAGTGTGAAGAACACAGGAGTCAGGAAGGGAAAGCCACCATGTGGAAGAGAGGAGTAGAAAGCATTGCAGCAGATACCAAAGGCAAAATCAAACTAAGTCAACTACTGTCCCCAGGCTGCCAGACACTCACAGTGTATTTCAATGCCCTGGCTCACACTCTCATTTCAGAGACAGAAGCAGCAATGCACCACCTTCTCTCAGGCTTTCCAAACATTTTGTTGCATATGAACATTTTCTCCATCCCCACAATAATGATCAAAAAAATGTCCTATTCTGTGTACACCAGCTTGATTTGACCTTGTTGGCTACTAATCTTTTAGCCTGAGGGGAAGAATCCATTCAGTTTTGCAAATTGAGGCATGCACTGGTAAAAGGGAGCACTCGCTAAGCCCCACCTGCAGAATAGGGAGCTTGTCTCCCACCTCTTTTCCAAGGACTTCAGCAAGACCTGAGACCACTTCCCCCACCATGAAACCTAGACTTGGGGTGGTTTGAGACTCGGACATGGTGTCAGTGCGGGTGGTAAATCTAGGGAATGGTGGAGCACAGCAACAAGACCACTGCAGGGAAACAAGAAACAGGACAAAAAGCCTGAGGGGAGAAGTCGGGCCATTTTATCTAACTTCAGAAGCAAATTCAGAATGAAGAGACAGATCTTTTTTATGTGCATTTAATTAATGAATAAAAGCTATGTTTATCAAGTACAACATGATGTCCTGAAATATGGGGTACATTATTGTTGTTGTTATTAGGTGCCATTGAGTCAGTTTCTGACTCATAGCGACCCTATATACAACAGGTAAAACACTATTGTCATGCTTCTCTTCTATTCATAGGGTTTTCAATGGCAAATTGTGTTTTGGGAGTGGGTTACTGGGTCCTTCTCCCAGGGTACATTATGTTGTTTGTTGTTGTTGTTGTTGTTAGGTGCCGTTGAGTCAGTATCCGACTCATAGCGACCCTCATAGGATTTTCAATGGCTGAGTGCTTCGGGATTGCCTTGGGAGTGGATTGCCAGGTCCTTCTCCCATTTTTGCGGTGCTGGGAATTGAACTCGGGGCCTCAGAGACTGCAGTGCAGCACTCTACCCACTGAGCTAAATCCCAGCCCAGGGTACACTATGTTGTTGTTGTTGTTGTTGCTAGGTGCCGTCGAGTTGGTATCCGACTCATTGCGACCCTCATAGGGTTTTCAATGGCTGACTGTTTTGGGATTGCCTTGGGAGTGGATTGCCAGGTCCTTCTCCCATTTTTGCGGTGCTGGGAATTGAACTCAGGACCTCAGAGACTGCAGTGCAGCGCTCTACCAACTGAGCTAAATCCCAGCCCAGGGTACACTATAGAATAGTTAAATAGTAATAGGCATTTGCCTTACTAACGAAACTGATCCCTAACCAGGAATAATACAACAAATAATTCTTCAAACCTGAGAATAAACTTTGCTTGTGAATGTTTTACCATTTTTAGAGGAAAAAAAAAGCCTAGATTATGGGTGGGGTATATTCCCATATAAGAAAATCTCTGATTTACTTGAAAACTTGCATTAAAAAATTGGACACATGTTATAAGGAGATATGAATGGGATAACAAGATGGCAATTTCTTTATTTGGTTAACAGAAGGCCTTTTGCATTTTGAAGAATAAGATGCTCAAGTCAGAGCCTTATGAGTCATTCTTGGTGACTCTCAAGTGATTGGTCAAATCTTTCTGACCCACGTTGTGATGTCTCTCCAACCCATCCTCCTCTCTCCACCTCCTCTACCACTAGTGGATTCTAGCCACCAGCTCCTCGGTTCTACTCTTCTGCCATGGCACCCTCACTCTGCCACCTGAATTCCCATCCACTTCTGTCCTCTTCCAATCTGTTCTCCATTCTATAGTGAGTCATCTTTTTAAAACACTCGCTTCCCTTTGTTCTTAGTTCATCATGTAAAACAATACTGAAAACTTGCATGGTTGGATAGGGGTTCCTATTTAGTCATTCCGAGTTTAGACATTAATTACAAGTAAATATAAGACTGCTATTGTAACTTTGGATTTCACAGTGGCTCAATTAAAGAATATTTTTAAGTGTGCTATATCATTTTTGCTGCACCATAAATATAAGTCCAAGAAATGGAGCTCTCAGTGATTCAAACATGACAGATGAACTCCAATTTCAAAAGATATTTTATAGGGAAGTGGGTTTTGATTTTATGGACAAATCCATATTCAGTGCTGAAAACACCAATGTGAGTCCAAAGGTGACAGGGACCCATCCACACCATCAAAAGGAAATTCCATAACAAAAGCATTAGAAATATTGAAATGAAAAAGCCTGTAGGAGGAACAATTTAGAACATGAGGCTACAGAGTCTATTTACTAAAGAAAATACCATTGTAGAGAATCAGGGACTTAAGAGACTTTCTCATTCCTCCTTTGTCATTTCACAGTCATGTTTACTGAGAACCAGAGTAGTCATCAACTCCAAGGCCATTTGACTAATTAAACTGCCTTCAGGCCCAGCTTCATTTCGTTTTCTGTTTTGTTTTTAAGGCAAGCACCTCAGGGTTGAGGAAACTCTTACTCACACAAGGCATAAGTGTTTCACTAAGAATAATATTATTCCAGAGCAGCTTTCCTGCATTGTTTGGAATAGTCATGCAAATGAGTTACATGAAGAAAATACGGTGTTATGAGGAAGACAGTTAAAGAGTGGGTGTAGCCAAAGGTGAATGCCAAAAGGAGACGTCCATGACATGAATGCAGCTGCCAGCGAGCAGGTTGGGACACCAGATTGTACTTAAACGTGACTGAGAAGAAATGGCCACCTGGGGAGCCCCATGTTCAGACAGGGACCTCACTTCCATCTGGAGACTTACATCGTGTTGAGAGCCAGACGACACTAGAAGAGTTCTTGATTAAAATACTGCTCCGTTTAATGTTGAACACAGAGCATCACTGCCTGTCATTACCTCTACATCCCCTTTCACTCAGAAAATGCCTATGTATCTAATCAAAACTTAATAAGAACAAGGATTTTATTATTTCCATGTCTGTCTGAGTAACCAGAATTGCTTCGCAATCTTAACTTTTTACCAACCCTTTAAAATTAATAGAAAGAGTTAACATCCTGCTGGCATGGTGCTTGACTAAAAGGCACTTCACCTTTGTTTATGTTGGAGCCAAAGGGCAATAATAAGCAACAGAACTATCTAAGTGTGTTAACTGTTTGAGGCTGTGCAAAATGAGCTTTGAACACAGTCCTCATTTGTGTACATCTGGCCCTGAAAGATTAACAATCTGAAAAGTTGGGCTGACCAGTTTTCTTTGAAATGGGAAGCAACACCAGCTACCATGTGTTTGGTCTCTCTTACCTTGGCATTGACTTTCAACCCAGAAGTTAATCATTTGTCTGGACTGTTCGGTGTCTTTCCGAAAATCAACACTCTCAATCGTTGTGTGGTAAAATTGAATCACACCATCTAAGTATTCCTGTTCCATTAGAATAAATGGAAAATAATGCAACAAAATCATACAGAGAAGCTAATAGTTAAGAACAAGGCAGGCACAAGAAGCCTGATCATTTCACATTGAAGGAATGGATCTGTCAGTTCTTATGTATCCGGAGCTGATTTTGTTTTTTTAAAAACACAATACTTATTATTACACCATAACTATTGGAAGGACTATGATATTTTGGAGGGTCAACAATATTCATTATTTTAACATTTAGGATACTTAAAGTGAATGTCTAAGTGGAAAAAGTAGGGTTATTAGCTGATCACTTTGGCCTTTCCTATAGCATCAGATAAGTAGGATACTTCAAACCTTGTTTGAATCTTTCTCACAATATTAACTCATCCAATTGTCAAGAGTACACATGCAATGGATCCAAGTAAAGCTACCCCCAGGCTTAATTAGACAGAGATATTCAGTTGTTGTAGTGATAATGTAGAACATGGACCATTTATTCATGAAGGAGCCCATAGTTACAGTGGCCAGAGCTGTTCCTACGAGTTGTTGTTGCTGTTAGGTATCCTTGACTTGGTATCCAACTCATAGTGACCCTATGTATAACAGGTGAAACACTATTATCAGTGCTTCTCTGCTATTTATAGAGTTTTCAATGGCTGTTTGATTTTTGGGAGTGGGTTGCCAGGTCCTTCTCCCAAGCCTACAGCACCTGATGTTCCCAGGCGGTCTCCAATCCAAGTACTAACCAGGACCAACCCTGCTTAGCTTCTGAGATCTGATGGGATCAGACATCAGAGTGGTACAGTTGCAGGCATTCCTACTAGACATTCTTATATTTAAACAATCCACTTGTGGAAACATCACGTAATAAATATCAAGTAACTTGAGAGACTTAGCTATCCAATGCTTGTTTTAGGAATTAAAACTGGGCTTTATGCTTGTGAAGTTTCAGTTTTAGAAGTAGATAGGGTAAGGGTTACACAATACTGTAAATCCATTTAACACCACTGAATTATAAACTTAAAAATGGTTAAATGGCAAATTTTGCTATGTGTATCTTATCATAATTCTTAAATGAATAATGTAATATGCCAAAATCATTGATTTATGCACTTTGAATATCTATTCAAAGTTATGTGACATGTTATTTTATATCTCAAAAAGCTGGAATTTTAAATATGACATAGTATCATTCTCGTTGTAAGAGAACATACTTTGGTCAAAAGCAGGTCCTCCCCGCCCCTGACTAGTCCAGCTGTAACCAGTTGTGTCACATACTTGCCACTGATCACCTCCTTCACATTTATTCTTTTGGATGTGGCTCCTGGAAACTAGAGAAGTAACTGGAGCCCAGACTGAGATCCATCCTGCTCCACGTAGAGGCTGCTTAGTCACATAGAGCCCTGTGGTTTGTGGTCCCCAGTGTAGGCTCTTTCCGCCACACCATGCCCTTCCTGCAGAGCTTCAGGGTGCAGTGAGCAAAGTTCCACTGGGGGCCACCTGATTGCGGCACAAAAGGGGATTTTGAAGAAGTGCCTTGAGGACAGCAAACAGGTAAGAAACTGCCAACCTGCAAGAAACACTTACCAGGCACCTGGATCAGGAGAGGCAGTCACAAGAATGTCACTAGAAAACCCACTCCTGCTCCAAAGACTGGTGCTCACATGACTCTTTTTCACCCACTCCTGCTCTGCCATCTCTGAAGCCCTGGGTTCAATCCCCAGCACCACAAAAATGGGAGAGGACATGGCAATCCACTCCCGAAGCAATCCCCAAACAATCAGCCATTGAAAACCCTATGAGGGTCACTATGAGTTGGACACAACTCAATGAAAGCTAACAACAACTACTCCACTAACATGGGACCTCTTAAATCCAAGTTGAAAACTAGATCAAAGAATCAAAAAATGTGGGATGAAAGGAGGTAGTTCCCAGACCCCTCACCTGTCCACACCACAGGGTTCTGTCAAAGAGGTTCATGTGCTAGGTGGCAGGTGGGTCACCCACCTAGTTCCTAATTTTTAAGCAGCATGCTCTAATGTAACATCAATCACCACTTGTGGGCAACTCACCGGGCAGATTGGGAATTCCTGCTCTCCATAAAGCCTGTTGGCCACACTCAGAGTGTAATGAGTTTTGATCCTATCTAATCTGGAGAGAAGTTTTCCAAAGTAGAAGTTGAGCATTTCATTCTTATCGTTTGAGGACTCAGCCTAAGAAAAAAAGAAAAACATGACCTTAACCACAACTATCAGAAAAGTTAACCACCACTAAAGGAAAGATATTTTTTGCAGAAGTCACAGCTGCTAGGTACAATGTCATTTCTCTGTGTTACCACGTTGGGGCAGGAGATAGGATGAAGAGAGGAATGGAGGTGAGAAGTGGCCTCCATGGGAGCTCCTGGCCCCCACAGGGTGGTGTCAAGGTCATCTAAGGAAAGTATGTATGGGGCTCAGCAATGCACAGGATTATCTTCATTAGGATGTGGAGTTTTCTCTGTATTTGAAAAGAAATGAGAAAGCCAATCATCTCTTTACCCTCCTCTCAAACTTTCCACAATAGAGATGGCCTAGAGAGCATCTTTCCTGCTCATCGTCTGAGACAACCATGACAGTCTTGTGTATCAACAGCTTTTAGCCCAAATTAAAGCAAGCAGAGGTGGAAGGAGAGTCAGAATTCCACAGTAACCCCTACCCTTCCCTGCCCTTCACTTTCAACCATGCTTCATCCTGGACCTGTGGCCTATAGGGGCAAGTGAGTAACAGGGCTATGATCTAAGTTTCTTTATCATGAGCAGAAGATACCAGATCCTACTCTTTGGGAAATCCACAACCAAGAACATATAAAAAGAATAATTAGAAAGGAATCAAGTTGGGTGCCATGGTGCACGTTTATAATCCCAGTATCATGAGAGGTTGAGTCAGGAGGAAGGCCAGTTCTAGACCAGACGCAGCCTGAGCAACTTAGCGAGATCTTGTCTCAAAATGAAAAATAAAAAGGTGCTGGGGGTGCAGCTCAATGGTAGAGCATTTGCCTAGTATACATGAGGCCCTGGGTTCAATCCTCTAGTACTACAGAGAGAAAGAAGAAAGAAGGAAGGAGAGAGAGAGAAGAAAGGGAGAGAGGAAAGGAAAAGAAAGAAAAGAGAAAAGAAAAAAGAAAAAAAATTGCAGGTCATGTGAGGTTCTTGCTACTGCTGGCAGCCAGAGCCTAACGTTCGGGGATAAGCAGCCATCTCCAATAGTACCAGCAGAATGAGCAATTTGTAAAGAGGGGCAGCTCACCTCCTGATCCAGAGACTTCGCTGTTTCTTTCTGCCCTTCCTGAGGTACGACTTCCTTTTTTCTTTTTAGACAGGGATCAGGTTCTTTGCTTTCATCCTGGGAAACTTCATTGAAGTGCAGTACCTGCATGATCATGGGAGTGGGCATTTCCGACAATATGAAGAGTAGGAAGTCTGAATGGCTTCAGAAACATTTTCACAATGTGACAATGACAATGATTATGCAGTCCACAAAACAATACTCATTTAAAGAAAAAAATGCTTCTTTCCTTGGGTTATGGGGTAGAAATGATGGGAAGTAACTGAATAACTATCCTCCCCAATAACTGCATTTAAGAATGAATATAGCTAAAGAATATAGCCAAGAACATAGAGGAATCCATGACCTACAGGTAGCTATCAAGCACTCTATACATGGTCAGTCTGAATTGACTGTAAGTATAAAATACACACCAGATCTTGAAAATAGAATGAGAAACAAAGAATGTAAAAAAAAAACTCACTGAAAGTTTTATCTTGACTACATGTTGGCAAAATATTTTGGAAATGTTGGATAAAGTAAAATTTATTATTAAAATTATTCTTACCTTTCTTATATTTTTAATGTGGTTACTAAAAATGTTTTAATTACACATGTGACTTGAATTATACTTTTGTTCAATAGCTCTGATCTAGAATTTTAAATCAATAACGGGAGTGAAGACAACACTACACAAGCTACACAGAGCCCCGTAGGGGACAAGAGGTGCATCCTGCACAGTTCAGACACAGGTTGTTGGCAGGTGACTGTCAAGGGCCCCATTGGTTGCAAACCATGTTCTACAGGCAAAGTTTGCTAATGGAACAAGAAAATAATGATATAACAAGTGTAAGTAGATATATGAAGCATAATGACCCCAAATACATTTGCCTTCATGCATAAATTCAGCTCCTCCATATTCAGGGACAACAGCCTCGTTCATACCTAACCCTTATGCTGTGTGCTAGATCCAAGGAAATACAAGATCAACCTCAGGACCTAACAGTGTATTTGAGGGATTGTTCTTGTCATCTTCCTTCACTCTTTCTACAAGCATCTATTGGGTGCCTACTCTAGGTCAAGCTCTATTCTAGGACAAAGATTTCTGCCTTCTCAGAAATTATGTTCTAGTGGATGAAGCATACAGAAAGGAAGATGCATTAGTAATTGATTACTGTATGCAGTATGTTAAATGGGGGAGAATTCCATGTGGGGGAAAAGTGGCTAGGATCACTTAGGCCTGGGAGATTGGATGGGGCATTAGACTGGGAGGTCAGTGGTAGCCTCCTAGAGGCAATAAACACTGATCCAAGTCTTGATGGAGAAAGTAAACTAAGATTAAGTGTCTGCAGGAAGGCTACAGGACCCAAACAAAGGTCTTAAGGCAAGTGTGTGTGGCTTTCCCAAGGAGGTCAAATGGCCAGTGTGACAGGCAGGAGAGAAGAGAGGGGACAGTGAGAGATGGAGTCACAAGGCGGTTCTGGGATTTCGATCCCCAGATCCTCATGAGCCATTGTAAGGACTTGAGTTTCTATCATGAGTCAAAAGAAGAGTGGGTTTTGAGCAGCTGAGAAACAGGGTCTGCTTTAAATCATAACCAGATGTCAGGCTGCTGTGTTAGGAACAGGCTGTCAGTAGGAGCAGCGTTCAGAGGCTCCCACTGAGGCCAAGTTAGAAGAGAGGTGTGCTTCCGGCTTCAGGGACATGGGGCCAAGTGCCTGGATTCTGGACATTTGCAAAAGAAAAGCCAACAGGATTTTCTGACAAATGTGATACGAAGTGAGAGGGAAAGAGATCTCTGAGAAGAGATCTCTAGCCCCTGGATAAGTATCTGATTCGTAATAAATATGTAACTAATGGAACAAGTGAGAGAGAAAACACACACATATTACCCCAACATTAGTATCCATAATAACTGTAGACAGTGAGTGACAGACATACAGACAGAGATAGAGACAAAGAAGAAGAACAAGAAAGGCTGTCAGTGGGGAAGGCTGGGGAAGCTCCATACAAGAGATGGAAGTGTGGCTGAACCTCAAAGGGTGGGAGGATGGAAGAGAAGGCAAAGTGGGGGAAATGCAAATGGAGGCCCACAGGCAGGAGGGCTCCGCAAGCTACTGGGCTCATCCGCAAGTAGGATTAGCTTCTGACATTGAATGTAGATCCAGAGTTCAGGACCCCGCGTGCACCTTCAAGGATACGTACCTCATCGATTTGACGTGCACTGTCACCTCTAGCCCCCAGGCGGATCATGCCAAGGGCAGCTGAGAGGCTCAGCGGGCAGAAAAAGACATTTTTCTGAAAATCATCTTTGCTAATCTTTTGGAAAAGATCACAGCAAAATTTGGTGTTTGCTGCAATGAGAGAGTCCATTGTAAAATTGATCAACGTCTAAAACAAAAGAGAGACAGAGACAGAGAGAGAAATGGTAAGTAGAGAAAAACAGGTAAACAATTCACAAGGTATAGTCCCACACAATTATTCAATGTGTGATTACAAATTGGAAAACTAAGGTCATCATCCTTATACATAAATATTGGTGTCAGTATCCATATTGGTGCAAATAGAGGTGTATTTTCATTTATCAGTGTAACAAAAACAAATAATACAAGCCAGGTGACATAAGCAGCAGGAATTTATTTTCCCACAGTTCCAGAAGAAAGAAATCCAATATCAAGGTGTCTGCAGAATTGGTTCTTTCTGGAGGCGCGCACAGAAAATCTGTTCTGGGCCTCTCTGCCAGCTTCTGATGGTTGCCAACAATCATTGACATTCCTTGGCTTGTGGACTCATCACTCCAATCTCCGCCTTCATCTTCACATGACAGTCTTCCCTATATCTTCTGCGCGTGCGTGTGCACGCATGCGCGTTTGTGTGTCTGTGGTTCGCTCTTCTTCCGTAGATACTAGTCATTGAGTGATGGCCTAAACCAGCATGACCCCACCTTAACTTGATTACGTTTCTAAAGATCCTACTTCCAAATAAGATCACATTCACAAGTGCAGAGGTTAGGACTCAAATGTACCTTTTGGGTAGACTACAATTCTCACTTTGTGGTGGCACTTCTTTAATTCAGGTAAAATAAAGTTAAAGGCTACTGGTTGCTATGGGCCAGTTAATAGCCCAGACAACATCATTCTGCCTCCTATTCTCCTCTACATGTTCTGCCTGGTTCTACTTAAGTCTTTTGCCTGTCTTCTCCCCTCAGGGGTCTGTGACTGAGGATACATCCGGCAGATTGCCGTTTGGCGTGTCCTTTGTTAATACTCTCACCTGCTCTGGCTCATCCAACAGGCAATCTACAGAATTTGAGGCACTTTTTCCAGTCATTAACATTGTTCAACTGATAATAGGTCTTGAACGTTATCAGCGGTACTGAACTTACTTGATTCAATGTCCTCTGTTGCATTGTAGAACCACAGATAATACAGCACCAGAGTAAGACACTGACTTCCCTAACAACAAATTCATTGCCCTTGCCCCTAGTCCTCTCAAGAGACTCTTCTTGAGATCTTACCTGCACCTACACCTCTCAGAAGAAATGTCTTTTCTTTGGACATACATGCTTAAGGGTAGCATGCATGTCCATGACAAAAAGGCAAGCCATGTTATTTGTGTTTTTATCATCAGACATGGGACACACAGTAAGCAAGAAGCAATCTTTATTGCATTAAACTGAATGGTGTATATTGGCTTTAATACTTTCCCAGTTTAATATTGGCTCCTTTAGCCTATGAAACATAATTCAAAAAAATAATGGCAGACAACTTTTTAAAAATGTGCCTGACACATGTCAAATAGCTTACATATAGTAGTTTTAATCCCATCACTCCCTTGGGTGGGGGTAGTTTTTAAATTGGTAACTGGATAAAGCTTACAGTAACCTAACTACCATATTCAATAAACATTTACGAAGTCCTCCCACTGGCTTAGTTACTTTATAAAAAAGACCTACTGAATGAAACACAATTTCTGTCTTGAAAAACCCATGACTTCACAGAGAAGATAAAGTTCTGAAGTTGGTAAAAAATAAATAAATAAATAACCTGCAGTTTTAGAAGTCAAGAGAGTGATTACCCTTGGGGACAGGTGGGAGAAACAGTGGTTAGCAACAAACAGGAACAATGGTGGTCTAGTAAACTGACTCCCTAAAAAGAGCAAGCCAAGACACCCATGATTTGGGGGCTTGCCAATTTCCATGGTGTAAATGCAGAATATCCACTATGGCCAAGTTCAAACTATCAACAAGACATCCGCTATATCCAGAGTTTGGAAAAGATAAACAGAATCTGCTCTGGAGAGTTGGTAGGAGGCAGCTCCAGGACACTCCAGGGCCTAGGCATGAAGGAGACTTCTAGGAAGCTGGTCATAGATCCTTTCTTAATCTGGTTGTTGGTCACACCATAAATATACACTTACCCTTATGCACTAGTATGTGCGCTTATATGCACAGTTGTAACTTTTGTGTGTTTGTGTGTGTGTGTGTGTGTGTGTAAAGTTTAATTTTTAAATGTACTTTAAAGGTATTACTAAAGCTGGCAGTTAATTTAAGATTGCAAATTTGTATTTAAAAAGAACTAAGAATATATGGAAAATTAAGAAACAATATCTCATAGTGAAATTTAGGCTCCAGATGCAACTAGGGCATGCTCTCCAAGAACTTATAAGGAGGGACTTTGCTTCTGCTCTCCAATACATCCACCACACAAAATTGCTGTTTGCCTAAGTCTCAAGGAGATTGTTAATGCAGACTGCCTGTTAAGAAGCTCCAACTTGAAAAATTTGTACATGATTTATTTTAGTCATGATTTTCAAACAGACTTGAAATCACCTTTTAAAATAGTAGAGTCTCCAAAAATGCATTCAGGTCAAAGAATTAGGACTATCCTCATAATAACTTTAGAGTAAGAATAATGATGTGCCTGCATTCCATGAATATTGTCTCTAATCTCTCCCCCCAAAAAGAATCCTGTCCATTAGGATTTTACATTCAGCCACACTTTGTACACAGCTAGTGCACAAATCAGTCAATTCAGTCTAACTTCAAAACCATCCGCTTTCCTCCGACACCACACTGCCCTAAGCAAAAGACAATAGTACCTAAAGGCCACATCCTGGTTGACCCAGCTGCATGGTATAATGACGCCTCCAGCAGACACATGTCTGACTTGTGTCTCTTCTAAAAGTCCAAGGTTATAGGAAGGCCTCCCCGACTCCAGTCCAAAGTCCATCTTGGAACTTCCCTGACCTCCCTCTCTGCCAAGGGTCGTGTCTGGCCCCAGCTGGTCCTCCTAAGATTCCTATGAACACTTAATAGAAAATATTCTTCAAACTGCTTTGAAATCTGTGCAACTATACTACAAATATAGACTGAGACGTCAAGATAGCAAATAACCTTACTCCAAATTAGGACTGTCTCAGATAATTCCATATTTATTGTCCCCAATACAGCCTCCTATTGGCCATCATTGTATGGGGAGGAGACAATGGATAATTTTTACTCAGAAAAAAAAGATAAAAACTCATTTTCATATCAATACAAATGTTATAATATTTTTACCTATAATACTTTCCAAGTAAGTGATTCACTATTTAAACTCTCATGACATAAAAGAAGGAATTTGATTCTGAAATTCTGATTTATTGTACAGATGGCAGAACAATTGTAATGAGGTATTTGCTCTCATGATATTGACAAGTCAGTTGCCTGTCTTCCCATGTGCTTTCCAATCTTGTAAGCACAGGATATGTATCTGTGCAGTGTGTGTGTGTGTGTGTGTGTGTGTGTTTGTGTACAATTATTCTCACTTCTAATTTGATACCATCTTGATATTTGTCCTTTTGCTATCCTTTCAAGTCTGCAGCCATAGCCCTGTGGAATCCAATCTCGTCAGATCTCGGAAGCTAAGCAGGGCCGGGCCTGGTTAGTACCTGGAAGGGAGACTGCCGGGAACACCAGGTGCTGCAGGCTTGGGAGAAGGACCTGGCAACCCCCTCCCAAAACTCAATCTGCCATTGAAAACCCTATGAACAGCAGAGAAGCACTGACAATAGTGTTTCCGCTGTTGTACAGAGGGTCGCTATGAGTTGGATACCGACTCGACAGCACCTAACAACAACAACAACATCCTTACAAGTAGGTTGATATGTTCAACTCTCTAAATATATTATTTCTGGATATTTCAATTAGTTTCCCATTTTTCACAATTATGAATAATTCTACAATGAACATTTTCATAAATACAGATTTTATTTTCTTTCATGTAAGTTTTTAGCTTTCCTGCTATCCACGTAAGACTACACATAAAATAGATGCACCATAAACTCACCATCTTCAGATAATACTGTTTGTCATTCTTGCTAATTTAATTTTTATGTTTTATTATGTTAAATGATACCTCATTGATACTTGTCACCATTTGAATATATGGCCATGTGTTCTTTTCTATTTATATATTGTCTCTCTTGTCTCTTCATATCCACTTGTCTATCTATTGGAGGCATGAAATTTATTGATCAGTTATTACAACTCTTCATATTATGTTTTTCAAAATTGTTTAAAAATATTTTCCCTAGCTGTCGTGGCCTTTTTATTTACTTTCTGTTGTTATTATAGAATTATTTTTACTATTTGTTGTTGTTGTTGTTAGGTGCCATCGAGTCGGTATCCGATTCATAGTGATCCTCATAGGGTTTTCAATGGCTGACTGTTTTGGGATTGCCTTGGGAGTGGATTGCCAGGTCCTTCTCCCATTTTTGCAGTGCTGGGAATTGAACTCAGGACCTCAGAGACTGTAGCGCAGTGCTCTATCAACTGAGCCAAATCCTAGTCAGCCATTGAACACCTTATGAGGGTCACTATGAGTCAGATACCAACTCGACGGCACCTAACAACAATTTTTACTATTATGAATTTAAAATTGTCAATATATTTGGTACAATCATTTATCATTTCAAAATTTTAATTTAATTTACAAAACTCCAACTATTTTCAATTTTTATAGGAAAGGAAATCTTCCTTATATGATTTTATCTTATGTTGTTAATTTTCAAATTACCTTAAATTCTTAAAATTTTTCTTTTTTAATAAAAGATACAATTCTCTTTTTTTAATTTTTGTTGTTAGGTGTGTTTGGGTTTTCTTTTGTTTTGTTTTGTTTTGTTTTGTGGTGCTGGAGATGAGACCTAGGGTCTTGGGCATGCTAACCAAGCACTCTACCTCTGAGCTACATTTTTGCCCCTTTTTCATGATTTTAGAGGCATCAATATATTATCTCTTCTGGCTCTTTTCTTTCTTTCTGGCTTTACTACTTATACGAAATCCTCTTTGACTTTCCTCTACATTCTCTTCGCAAAGAGTTAATTATCATTACTATATTTACATTTCTCTTATTTTCCTTATTATACTGAAAGATAATTGATTTTTATACTGAAAGATACTATTTCTGTCTTTACTTCCAAACATAATTCTCTTGAGGGTATGCTCAGTGTTTTTATTCATCTTTATACCTTAGCAATAAAGAATACAATGGCAACAGATAGGAGAATTTAAGAAATATTTATGGACTTATTTATTACCATCTTCCCTTTTCATTGTAAATAACATTAATGTTTGAAATATTAGATTGTTTTATTCAAGCGTTATACATTCTATAGGAAGCTGTAGTCAAGAGATGTTACAAAGAAATTCAGCTTTTGATTAATTTTCCACTGTATTGGACATAATTAATTAAAATATGGCTCCCTTTATATTGAAAACATGAAAACTTTGACCAGATACACATTTTAATCAAAATATTCTGAATGAAATTTTTCTTCCCTATGTACAATAGGAAGAGAAAAGTTTGTACTCCAAAAATATTTCAAGTTTTATCATTTCTATAATTTCCACAAAGCCACTACTAACGCAAGAATGAAGTTCTAACTTTATGCAAGCAGAGGCTATTCTTCTGGAATAAATATTCAAACCAAATTATAACAAACTAAATGATAAACCATATCTAAAACCAAGGAAATACTTGTAAAAGACACAGTCAAAAGTATTTTCCCCAAAAGGCATCTAAGCTCACATTGCTTAAAACATAGATATGCCAAACATCACACCATCTTATAATTCAGAAATAATGCATTCAAAGATGAAATAAAATATCAAGTGTGTAAAGGCAAAAATGTATTCAAACATCCATGTCTTTTAAAAAATCAATCGGACACATCAGATATCTGGCCAAGCCATTGGAGGCTGAGGGAGGCAATAGAAAATGTTCCTATCTTCTAGTATTACCACATATGCAGAAAATCCAAACCATTACAAAACAAATTCCTCTTTTTACAAAGCCATTGGAGTTAACCAAAAAATAGCATATCCTTCAGTTTCAATCATGTCTCCCCTGGTTGCCTATTATTTAAGTTAATCATCCCATGTAGTGTTCACTGTTAAAAGTTATATTAGGCAATGCATTTACCTTCTTTCCTTCAGACTCGCTACTGACAGCTGGCCAGGTAGGTTTCAATCCACACCCTGTGAGGAATGGAACTATATCTGCTTGGCCCCTCCCACAGGTGCCATTTAGGAATCTAGGGTAAAATCATCTTTGACTGATTAAAGGGAAAAGAAAGTGTGGCAATAATTTTTAAAACAAATTCATGTGCTCTATGTTTTCAATTAAATTAAATATTTAGCACGATGTATTTTCTTTGCTCTTTCCAGTTGGGCCTTCTTATAGAGCCCTCAAAATAATATTTGAGCCACTCCTTTCAGCCCAAATTCTACATAAAATAAGAGCAGAGATCTGTTTTGCTTCATATACTCATTGTCTTGGGTGATCTCTTATATTTGAATTTAAATTATTTGAAATATGTATAGCTTATTACATAGGATTTGGAAAGTGTGTTTTAAGCTATTTTCAAAGTTGTTTTGTTCTTGTAACAGTGCTAGAGTCGGGGAGGGGATTATTGTTTAATTGTCAACTAGAATAACTGAATACCAACCAGAGGATAGAAATTATCAAGATATGAGCTAGGCTCGGGGCACATGCCTGTAATCCTAGTGACTTGGGAGGTGGAGGCAGGAGGATCGCAAGTTCGAGACCAGAGGCAGTCTGTGTAATTTAGTGAGACCTTGTCTAAAAATTAAAAAAAAAAAAATGGGCTGGGGGTGCAGCTCAGTGGTCCAGCACTTGCAGAGCATGCAAGCACAAGACCTTGGGTTCAACCCCCAGTACCACAAAAAAAAAGAAAGAAAGAAATTATCAAGATATGCTGACAGAGGCAGAGAGATCAAGAGAGACAGAGACAGAGAGAGGAAAAACTTTCCAGAAGAGAGCTAATTTACTAGCAATCAGAGTCCTGCTCAGCTGTGCACCATTACTCTAGAAAAATGTCTAATTTAGCTTCCTGAGCCCTGTGGCCTGCTTATCTATTTTATGCTATTCCTTTCCTCAAGACCTTTTGTGGGCCCCAGATATCCTCACTTTTTTTTCTTATAAGTCTTCTGGAAAAGCTTTCGTAGGAAAATCATATTTCACTATTGAAAAAAAAAAAGAAATGATTTTAAACTGAATCAAAAAATTTCCCAAAGTCAGTTGTAGTTCTAACACTCTAGGATCCTGAAATGTTTGTGACTATGAACTTAGGATCAGTTACAAAAGGCTGTAATGATACACACAGAAAGAGCACCAGAGTGTCAACACTGTGGGCTTTGACATGGTTGAGGGGCAAAATGATGGTTCCTCTCTGGCCTGGTTCCCTTTTTGGCACTTATATCTCCCTTTTCTAACTCCTTGTCAGGCATCAATATTGTCTCAACTGCAACCCCTTAAATATGAGTATATCCAATATGTTGTTGTTGTTGTTGTTGTTAGGTATCGTCAAGTTGGATCCAACTCATAGCAACCCTATGTACCACAAACAAAATATTTCCTGACACCATGCCAGGCAAATGATCTTTTTTATGTTTAAACCCAATGTTTCAGCCACTGTGTCAATCCATCTAGTTGGGGGTCTTCTTTTTTTCATTGACCCACCACCGCCCCAAACATGATGTCCTTCTCCAGGGATTGGTCTTTCCTGACAACATGTCCAAAATACATAAGATGCAATCAAGCCATCCTTGCCTCCAAGGATCACTCTGGTTGCACTTATATAGGAAAAACCAAAGGAAACCCTTCTTTAAAAAAAAAAAAAAGATATTGCCTTTATGGAAGATACAAGCTACTTAAACAGCTACTGCAGAAATGAAACAAGTAAAAATCATTTCTGATACAAGCCATGGACCAATGGAAATCAATGGCTAAACATGGAAAGGTTTTCTCTAGTCTCAATAGTAAGAAAAGAAAACAAGCGTGCTGTTAATATTCTTTACTCCATATTCACTTGAAAATGTTTATGTGTTTTTTTTCTCTAAATACTTCCACAAAATTCTGAAAACCAGTCTAGTCATTGGTTATGATTTACAAGATGCTAAAAATTTTAACATGTGAATCAATGAACACCTTATGCTTGTTTGTCATCAACCACTTCATGTCCGCGCTGCCCATCACAGACTTTTAGAGAGGGCACTGTTTGCCTCCACAGCAAGGTGATTTTTTCCCTGGTCTCCCTGATCTGTGATTGTCACTTTTGTTACTGTTGGCTGTTGATATTTCCTTGAGCTTCTGTGCCTCAGCAGATTCAAAACTTGTTTGATTATCTTTAATCTAGGATGGTATCTGTTTATCTTCTCGAACAATCCAACAAAGATCTGACTACAGATGACTGTGCCCTACAAAGGCTAAGAAAGTTAGCGTGGTATGATTATTCAAATGGTGGCAATTATATCTGCCACCTAATGTAGCTATGTGTTAAGGCAAATAAATCTTGATAAATCACTTCATAAATCACTACTAAAGATGAAATGAGAATTTTTTGAGCTCATACTAGTGGTAATTCGCACATGTACTCTCCTCTGATTAGCTGAAGAAAGCATTGTCTTTAATGTCAGTGACTTCAGGCATTAAAGAATCACAGCAGAGTTTGAAGAAAGCTGGGTGGTCAAGCGGCCTGATGGTACTATTCAAAGCAAGCTAAAAAATGTTTCTGTGTCAACAGAGCATAAAATTACTGCTTGTTTCATCAAGTATAGAAGATTCCTCCCAGGTATGTCATAACTCATCACGAATTATAATCCAATCAATTAACCTTTTAGTAATTAGTCTTTTTATGCCTGGAACTAAAAATTCAAAGATGCCAGAATGATTCACCAAGTAAAGTCTCTGCCAGCTTCTGGTGCAAAGCAATATGAATAAAAGGGCAATATGTTTGAAATACTGTCAGAAAGAAATTTTGCCTTTAATATTATACCACAACACTGAGGAAACAAAATCTGCTTTTCAGAAAAATATCAACACAGACGTTTTCTATCTAATGGAAATGTACCTTTTATATGAAGTCATTTACCTCTCATCTATCATTTCACCTACCAAACTTAAAAACCTGATAACATATAAAGTCCAAAAGAGAAATTTTTAAAATCCATTGAAACAATAAATAGCAACAATAAAAAAGACTAAAACACAACAAACTTGCTTTAAAACTTGTTGTTGTTGTTGTTGTTGTTAGGTGCCGTCGAGTCGGTATCCGACTCATAGTGACCCTCTGTACAACAGGGGAAACACTATTGTCAGTGCTTCTCTACTGTTCATAGGGTTTTCAATGGCAGATTGATTTTTGGGAGGGGGTTGCCAGGTCCTTCTCCCAAGCCTAAAGCTTCTGGTGTTCCCAGGCGGTCTCCCATCCAGGTAGTAACCAGGCCCGGCCCTGCTTAGCTTCCGAGATCTGATGGGATCGGATTCCACAGGACTACAGCTGCAGGCTTTAAAACTTGTAATCACCCTTAAAATATCAATTTACTCTTCCCATAAAAGCCCTCAGTTCTCTCAGATCCAAAACTAAAGCTTCGAGGACTGAAAAATAGTGCCAACTGCCTGCCCCAATAAGACAGAGACTTGGAGATCAGAGAGAAAGCAATGGGATGGCAGAGAACACATGATAAGAACAGGTCATACGCAGTCAAGGACCCTAGTCCCATCTGAATCTTACTAGCCTGACATCTCAAGGAAATATTTCTTGAGCATCAGTTTTCTCACCTATAAAATATGTATACAAACACTAATACAGTTTTCCATGCTCTGCATTATATAGCTATTTATGTTGTTAATGTAATTACACAGATTCAGCACTGCATAAACTTCTTTTTTTTTTTTTTTTTTTTTTTTTTTTTTTTTTTTTTTTTTTTTTTTTTTTTTTTTTTTTTTTTTGCGGTACTGGGGTTTGAACCCAGGGCCTTGCGCCTGCATGTTCTGCAAGTGCTGGACCACTGAGTTGCACCCCCAGCCCATTTTTTTTACTTTTTTGAGACAGGGTCTCGCTAAGTTACAGACTTTCTCTGGTCTCGAACTTGTGATCCTCCTGCCTCCGCCTCAGGTGTGCGCCACCAGCACTGCATAAACTTCTTATTACCTAACCAAATCTTCATGACATATATTTATTTCCAAACTTGCAAATTAAGGTTTCATCCTTCAAATCAAAGTTCACAAACTACAGCCCTTGGGCCAAATCCAGCCTGTTGCCTATTTTTGTAAATAAAGTTTTATTGGAAAGCAGCACACCAACTCACTTAGTATTATCTGCATACAGCAAAAGCAGAGTTCAGTAGTTGTGAAGAAACCAAAAGGCCTGCTAAACCAAGATTTATTACTCAGCTCTTTACTCAAAAGTTTGCTGACCCCTCCTTTAAATGATGAAATAGCATAATTTTTAAAGTATTTATATCTTTAAATATGTAACTGTTCCTTACACTAAACAAATGTATGACACACTGATAAGAAATGTGGCTTCTTCAATTAAAAATGTACATTAGTTTGATCTCAACCCCAGGAGAAACTCTAAGCCCCTTTAGTATTAATATAAAATTATGGCCAAACATTAATTATTGAACAATTACTTATCAAGTACCAGCTGTGCGTCAGGCACTGGGTATACGATGAACAAGAATGTCATTGTCCCTGTGCTTTACAATAGCTAGTGCAATAGGAGTTTACAATCTGGACTGGACTACCTCCATCTAGAAATAATAAACATTCCTGGAGGACCTAAAATATAGCAGGTCCTTCCACACCCATTATCTTATTCAGTCCTTCCAATAAGTTGGAGAGGGAGACATTATTATCCCAATGTGACTTATGGGAAAACTAAGACTTGAAGAAGTTCCATTGCTCACAATCATGATGCTAGAAAGTACCATAATGATCAATAAGTTGAGCACCTCCCTGTCTTTCTGATCCCAAGAATAAAGATCTGCAAAGAATACAGCTTTAATATCATGACAACTAGCTCAAAAGGCACCACTATCACAGCAGCTTGTCCATCTCTCGGCACATACCTGGAAGCCAGTAGGCACAGGATGGTCCCCAGCTGAGGTCTGTGCTCTGGAGGAGTCAATCCAGTATCATTCAGAAGAAGAAACAGCTAAGTCCTATAACGTGTGGCAATTGCTAAGAAGTGTTGAGCAAGCAATTCTGTGACTTTAAATAATGACCATGAATCAGAATCTTCTCAAGCTGGCACACTGCCTTCTTATTTCCAGAAAGCCACAGGTAAGGGGCTAGAGCTTTTAATAACTTGCCTGCTAAAAAGGCCTGAGCTCGGAACATTGTGCTACAACATGAGTTCATAATTTGCAAATGGAAAACACAAAATCCAAGAGGAATAATTTTCATAGCCTGTTCTGATGTACCATCATCAAATGAATGGAGTAGCGACAAAACTAAATGGTTCTGAACCAGCTGTGATGCTGTACTGTTCAGGTATCATCAACTTGTCTTCACCGTGCTTTAATTCCCTGCTCTAACACAGCCACAGCTCCACAGATGTCCAGGCCAATTCCCTACCATCTTCATCCCAGCCCACCCCATGCCCCCAAGAGCTCGCTCGCTCTCTCTCTCTCTCTCTCTCTCTCTCTCTCTCTCTCTCTCTCTCTCTCCTCTCTCTCCCCCTCTCTCCCTCTTTCCCTTTCCCTGGTCCCTCCCTCCTCTTCTACCTCTCTCAATAAGGCTGTTTCATATGGATTAATTTACCTGAAAAACTTACCAGATAGTATCTATTATCATAGAACATTGGCTCTTTTTCAAAACATAGCTTATATGTTGTTAAGGAAAATAACACATCCTTGGAGGATCTTTAAGATATTTGATATTATATCGTCCAGTTTTCAGTATTGAAACAAAGCTTTGCCATTGGATTTTCAAAGAAAGACTCCTGCTCTTTATGTAATTTCAGGACAGCACCCCTAGTTCTATGAAATCCCACCCCAGGCCATGATCAAGTGAGAGTCATCATTCGGGGAACACAGACTGACTATAATTATATCAAAAGTGGAAACCATACTCCACTATATGAGAAGACTCCATGAGCCCACAGAGTGTTAAACTTTTCAATGCCTAACCTATAAGCCAGAGACCAAGAGATTCTAGAAGAACTTCAAGTAGCATATAATTTGCAAATAAGAAATTGACTTCCCATGAGCCAGATTTAACCCACAGTAGTATAACTGAGAATATAATTGTAGATGCAACAAAATTTTTGGATGAGAGAGGTGGTGGGAAAATATAGGGTCACGGAGTATAAATAAATTTTAAGTAATGCATGTTATTTATGAAAATTTTAAATATTGGAAAAAGTAGAGATTATTTATAAACCATCAAAGTCCATAATTTTATATGCTCTTTTAACATAGTTGAGCTCATACTATATTTGCAATGTTATGCCTTTCTCTTTTTATTTAATACTTCAACCTAAATATTTTAAAGTTCTATTCAGAAGAATTACTTTTAAAGACTATGTGAATATGCTATAAGTTACTCCATCATTCCCTTATTAAACATTTAGGTGGCTTTCATATAAATAGTGCTATTAAGAATCTTTATTTTTAAACTTGTTCTCTGAATCTCACATGACCTCCTCCACATAGATATTTAGGTGCTCAATTACTGAACAAAATATGTGATGATTTTTAAGCTTAAAGCTAAGAAACACCAAACTGTACTCTATAGAAACGCTAAGCAATGCATGGAAGGGCCTGCATTTCCAATGAGTTATTTTTAACCTTTCTCTCTCCTAAAACCTGGCGCCCAAATTTCTCTCTCCTAAGAATGGTCCCTGAGAAAGAAATGAATACCATCAGCCGTCCTTACAATTCCTCCACCAGAAAGTATTGCTTTTCACAAGTAGACAGGAGGCTATTTAGATATTCTACAATTCTCTCAAGCCAGGTTCTGAGCATCCTTGAAGCTAGTCTGTCACCGTGGGGTGGGGCCAGGGTGTAACCCCCTAATCTTCTGAGCATTCTTAAGAGAACAAAGACAAGAGGAGCCTCCCTGTGACTCCTTCACCTATTGCAACTCTCCATGTCCCTTCACTGAGTTTCTCCAGGGGCACCAGGAACTACTGCTGTACAACACCCCACTTAGGAAGCACACAAGCCTCAAAAATGTCATTTATCTGGTTATGTGAGGGCACTAGCTGGAGGCTGTAATGAACCAGGGCATGTGGACACAGTGCTTCGACCTGCGTAAAACTGGGTTCAGGTTCAGAGCAGGTTCAATACATTCAACTTTAGAGGGTTCGGGTTTAAATCCTATGTGTAGATAGCAGGGCTTCCAGCTGGACCCAAACCCGAACTCTGAATCTATTCCAGTTCAAGCACTTTTTAAAGTTTTTCGGAATGTGAACCTGAACCTGAACTCAGTGGAAAAATTGGGCTTGAGTTTAGCTTTTAAAGGTTTTTGTTGTTGGTGGTGGTGGTGGTGATGGTTGGTTGGTTGGTTGGTTGGTTGGTTTGGAGGTTTTTTGGGTTTGCATTTGTATATTTAACTACTTAAAATTTGAAAAGAAAAATTAAAGCATTGAAAAATTTCATCTGTCTCTCTACACACAGGATTAAATTTTTAAACCCGAACCCTGAACCCTCTACATTTCACCATATCAAATCTGCACCAGATCCTGAACCCAAATTTTTGTGGATTTGATGCCCTGCATGGCATGGACGTGATCCATATGGTAAGGTATCCTGGCTGATGTCCATCTAGGTCTTGGCTGATGTCTGTCTAGGTCTCTTCCACCAAGAGGTTTTCTGAGACAGGGATCACCCCATAATATCTGTTTCCCAGGGTGTTGGGGAATGTAACTCTTTTTAGAAAAACCATACACCTGCCATCGATGTGAGTAGCCAAATAGAATGGCAGGATTTTGCTGGACTTTTATTGGAAAGTGGAGGGAGGAGGGAAACTGGCAAGTAGCAAAGGCTGAGAGAACAGACTTGGAATTTCTTGATACAGGTGTAGGCGAGAAAGCAGACCCCTTCCTGCTGTCCTCTGTCTCCCACCTCCTGAGATGCCCTCTCCCCACTTCTGGACATAACACCAATAAAATCGTTGTGATGGTTTTATTGCCTCCCACATCAACCAGCCATGGTTCCATTGGAGAAGACTGCAAATTTTGTGCATCCTTCTTTCTATTCTTTTTTTTTAATGGACTTTATTTTCTAAGAGTATTTTTAGATATACTGAAAAAATTGCCCAGGAGTACGGAGAGCATGCTTTCTTTTATTCATGCCTCCTTCTCCACTCTGCCTGTGCCTTTGGAAGGACGATGGCCCAGATGCTGAGACACATCATGGACACAAAGAAGAGAGGATGCTAGGAGACAGGAAGTGGCTCTGGTGAGTGAGGCACCTAGGTTCTCTTCTTTCCTAGAGAAAATCAAGATGGTTGTCCACTGTTTACATACGGGCCAGAGGCAAAGAGGAAAGCATCAAAGAGAATTCATTCCTATGACATTTCATCCAGTTACTTGGACTTTTGCGGAAAGTAAGTGACCATGTGTCAGGTCTGGGCTGTTGCCCCATTTTATTTGTCTCAAATGAAGTTCTTCACTTCCAAAGGTCACTTCCAGTAAATCTAAGGCCCTAAGGCCCCGTGGTTATGCATAAAACCCCAAGAAGAAAGAAAACAAAGTGTACCGTAAGTAGATCCACTCTGTCTAAAAACTGTGCTCAAACTTAGAAGCATCAGGATATGCACAGGAAAAATTCTGATGATTTATAACTGTGACATTGATCTAGTGATTGAACGTGTTTCTTCATCAAAGCTTATTGACCCCTCTGGCTTCTTCAAACCAAAGGATAAGGGAAATCTACAAATTACCACTCAAAACATATTACCTCCAAGTTTTGGTGTTACTAATAAAAAAGGAGGTAACAGTGGAATTTAAGGTGACCAAAAAGAAGGCTTCCCATCAGACTGGTGCCAAAGGGGTGAGGAAAGGCCACATCTCTCTGCTGTGTCCTTCATGATGTGGGACCCTTGGCCAGTTGCCTTGCAAAGCATTTTGCCCTACATTCAAAAATTCAAGAAATCTGATCACAAAAAGGAATTAGATGCACTTGATCTTAGTAAATTCTTGGTGACTCGGTGACCCACCACTTCCTTTCCTAAGACAACCAACCAAACCTATTTTCTTTCTGTCCATTTTCTCTTAGTGCACACCAACCTCCTTCTTCTGTTATTTTTTTTTTTTGACTGCTACTCTGTTTTAACTTAAGACATCCCAGAATCTTTCTTATTAGTTTGTCCATTGTTCACTTCAGGTTACAGATTCTGCCTTTTGTCTGTTGTATGCAGTGCTTTAAAGTCTGAGCTGCCCAGCAAACTCATATGTAGTATACATCTTTTTAATATTGTGATTCTTTGCCTTTCATCAGATTTCCTGGTTATTATGGAATCAGAATTTTATTTTTAGGCCTCCTGAGTCATGATCCATCTCAGAGCAAAGGATAATAATTTTTGAATTTTTAAAAATGTACTTTAGAAGAGGCATTTTACATACTGCAATAGTCCTTGTATTCTTCACCTTGGATCCCATGCCAATGTCATACATTATTAAGGAATTGCAAACCATAACCACAATGAAATAATCCTTTACACCCCCTGAGAGAGTTGTAGTAATAAAGATAAACAATAACAAGTGTTGGCAGAGATATAGGAAACCTCACACATAGCTGTTTGGAATACAAAATGTGTGTGAACAGTCCAGCACTTTCTAACAATGTTAAACCATAGAGTTATGTGTGACCCAGAGATTCTGCTCCTAAGTATATACCTAAAGAGAAATGAAACCATATGTCTACCACAAAAACTTAGATATGAATGCTTGTCACTGTGTTATTCATAATAGTCAAAAAGTAGAAATAACTCAAATGTCCAACAACTGATGAATCAATGAACAAAATGTGGTATATTCATACAATAGATTATTACTCAGCCTTAAAAATGAAATATCCATACAAGACATATTATAGATGAACCATGCAAATATTATGCTAAGTGAAAGAAGCAAGTCACACAAAAAAAGTATTTTATCATCCTGTTGACATGAATCTCCCGAATAGGCAAAATCATAGAGACAGAAAGGAGTTTCATGGTTGCCAGGGTTAGAGAGAGGAAGAATGAGGACTGCTAATGTGCATTGGGTTTCTTTAGAGAGTAATAAAAATGTTCTAAAATTGAAAGGCCCACGTGCCTGTCAGCTTGTTATACTGTAGGGGCTTGTGTGTTTCTGTGATCCTAAAAACTATGCCACCAGTATTTCAGATACCATCAGGGCTACTCATGGTGGACAGGTTTCAGCTGAGCTCCCAGACTAAGACAGACTAGGGAGAAGAACTCGACAGCCCACACCCCAAAATAATTAGCCTTTGGAGACCTTATGAATAGCAGAGAAGCACTGAAAAATATAGTGCAAGAAAATGAGCCCCCCAGGATAGAAGACATTCAAGAAGAGACTGGGGAAGATCTGTCTCCTCAAAATATGTTGTTGTTAGGTGCCGTCGAGTCATATCCAATTCGTAGACACCCCGGTAGGGTTTTTAATGGCTGTTTCCAGATTGCTTTGGGAATGAATTGCCAAGTCTTTCTCCCATTTTTGTTATACTAGGTAGGAATCAAACCTGGGTCCTCAGAAAGTGCAGAGCAGCACTCTACCAACTGAGTTTAATCCCAGCTCCCCTCAAAATATGTTGTTGTTGTTGTTAGGTGCCATCGAGTCGGTATCCGACTCATAGCAACCCTCATAGGGTTTTCAATGGCTGACTGTTTCAGGATTGCCTTGGGAGTGGATTGCCAGTTCCTTCTCCCATTTTTGCGGTACCGGAAATTGAACTCGGGACCTCAGAGACTGCAGTGCAGCGCTCTACCAACTGAGCTAAATCTCAGCCCCTCAAAAGTGCTGATTTTAATGACAGGAATGGAGTAAAGCCCCTGAGGCCTTCAACTGCTGATGTGGCATGACTCAAAATGAGAAGAAACACGTTGGCTGCAACAATGGGCTCAAACATAAAAAGATTGTGTACATGGCACAGTGTTGAGTAGTGTTTTGTCCCATCATGCAAAGAGTCACTCTGAGTGGGACCCAACTCAATGGCACCTAACAACAGCAAAATTGAAAAGGTGAATTTCATTGCATGAGAATTATATCTCCATAAAAGTATTAAAAAGTATTAGACATGTTGCTTGCAGCAGATCAAGACGTCCCATAGAGGCCCAAATGCTTGAAGTCTGTGTGCAGTTCTATATCTTATTTCCATGTTGTTGTTGGTTTGTTATTGGTGGTGGTGGTGGTGTTTGGTTTTTTATTTTTTGTTTTTGGTTTTGACAGCATCTCACTATGTAGCCCAGGCTGACCTTCCTTGAACTTGTGATTACCACCATGCCCAGCTCCATGTTACTTTTATTCTCAATTATAATTCAACAAATAATCATTGAAACTCTATTATCCACTAAAATGGAAGCTTCTAGAAATTAAGGCAGATCCAAAGTTAGCACTGATGGGCTTTGCAGGATGTAACAGAAAAGCATCATCAACAATTTCCCCAACTCACTGGTTTCACACCCACCCTCACTCCCTCTCCACTCACTCCCTCGGGCTCCAAAGACTTATTACCACTTTAAATAGCAATAAAATATTTCTCAATATTAACCATTAAATGTAAATTAATAAATGACCTATCTTCATGAGTTTTTTAGTCATGCACAAGGTTTCCATGTGATAATATTTAATTCAAGTAAAGTCATGACTTGATTGTTCGTAGTTGACGCCCTAGAAAATCAGAATTCCACAGGTGTGTTTCAGTCTCTCAAGCTTCCAGTAACAATTCACTGAGCATAAAGGAATATTTATGCAATTCATCTGCACCCCTGATTAATTTAGAAGTATGGATATAAATATCAGTCAGTAAAATTGTCTTTCAAGCACCAAGTGCTGCAGCTCTGTCATTACCCATGTCATGACATCAGTCTAGGAACATGCCTATTGTGCCTTTCTATTATTCTCCCTTGGTCACACCTAATCACCTTTCTTTTATTTACTCAGTCTATCAAAACAGAGAATTGAATGCACAAACTGTTACTATGTGCAATACAAGGAAAACACAGGTGAACAGAACACAGTCCTCCCCTGGAGGAGCTTGGGGCTTATTGGGAGAGATCCAGAGTGTACTAGGTATCAACCTGCAAATTTCTACATGCCAAGTCTCTAACAGAGTTGTAGCTGACATTATACTGTAGGTCATTGTTTTAAAAACTCATACTATACCTCGTAACTATGTACAATTATTATTACATTAACCAAAAAGTTGTTTAATGTTTAAGGAAATGGAATTGCTTACTATCCTGATTTGAGTATTACACATTGTATGTATGTATTGAATTATCACTCTGTACCCCCAAAAAGTCTGCAGCCATACCACTGTGGCACCCTATCCTGTCAGATCTTGGAAGCTAAGCAAGGTCAGGCCTGGTTAGTACTGGGATGAGAGACCACCTGGGAACACCAGGTGCTATAGACTTGGGAGAAGGACCTGGGAACCCACTACCAAAAAACAATCAGCCATTGAAAACCCAATGGAAAGCACAGAAACACTAACAATGGTGTTTCACCAGTCATACGCAGGGTCACTACGTGTCAGACACTAGCTCGAGGGCACCTAAAAATAACAACAACCCCCGCCCCAAAAAAAGAAAAAAGTAAAAAAAGTATTTTCATAGAAATAAAAAATAAATAAATCATGGTTAGGAATCCATCCATCATGTAGACATGTATCATTGCTTCTGATAAACACATGCTTTTTACTGAATAAATTTAATCTATTTGTTGATCATTTCTTTAGTTATTTTGTATTTACAAAGCTTTTCCCATTTCAGAAAACAGGTAATTATTCAGCCACGCATGATGGAACATGCTTGTAATCCCAGCACTCACTCAGGAGTCTGAGGCAGGAGGATAGACACGAGATCAAGACCACCCTGGGCTACATACCGAGTTCCAGGCCTACCTGGGCTACAAAGTGAGAATCTGCCTCAAAAAAATCAAATAAGTAAGTAAATAAATAAAAATAAGATTAAAAAACAGGTAATTTTTCATCTACAGTTTCCTCTGGGTTTTAATTTTTTTCTTTTCATTCCACCAAGAATTTAATTTGGTCTATTATATGAGGTAGGGATTCAAACCATTTTTTTAACCTAAATACCTAGCCAACGCTCCCAACACTCTGCAATGAATTAGCAACTCCTCCTTTGATTGGCATTACTTCTCTTGCTATATAATTAACTTTACATATGATAAAGCTAGAACATGGGGAAAATACAAATAATAAATTACCAATTTTATAGAATTGTTGTGAGGCGTGAATGAAAATATGTTTGTACATAATGTATTCTACATAGGCTAACACATGAAAGCCCGCAGCAAAAGATGCTGATTATCTTAGCCCAAAGGAGACCAGGTTCTGTCCAATCTAAGCAATCTTCTTTGGGTGGGATGGGTGGGAAGAGGAGAGATATGGAAATGTTAGTCCATTTGTGCTGCCTTCATGGCAATAGAAAAAAGGAAGCTTCCTTCTCCCTACAAGAAAAATGATTTCTCCAAAAATCAATTTTTCTAACTTTGACCAAAATGGCAAAGAATAGGATCCTTCTTGTTTTCATTCACATTTCACTGATGAATTATAAGTTAAGTACCTTTTTGTGTTCTTTAACATTTGGATTTTATTTCTTTTTCTATTAAGTATGCCTCTATAATCACCACCACTTTTAAAAATTGAATTAACTGGTGTTTTATTATTGATTTACACATGCTTTTTTGATGTTATGTATATGAACTGTGCCTATTATGAATGTCCTCCTATTGTGTCATTTGACCCTCTATTATTATTTCTTCCAAAGTGTTATTGTTGTTAGGTGCCATAGAGTTGAGTCCTACTCATAATGATGGTATACACTCCCCAACACTACCATTCCCAGCACTATTGTCAGTGCTTCTCTGCTATTCATAGGGTTTTCAATGACTTATTGCTTCAGGAGTGGGTTGCCAAGTCCTTCTCCCAAGCCTACAGCAACTGTTATTCCCAGGCAGTCTCCCAGCCAAATACTAACCAGGCCCAAAACTGCTTAGCTTCTGAGATCAGACAGGATCAGAAGTCAGGGTGATATAGCAGTAGACTTTCAAACTGTAGACATTTTTAATTTTTTATTTTAATTTTTTATTAGTAATTTTTAATGTACAACATAATGGGCCTCATTATGACATGTCCATACATGCCTTTCATTGCACCTTGCTCACATTAACTTCCCTCTGGCCCTCTCATGAACCCACTCCTCCATCTCCTCCCTCCCCATCGATGATCCCCCTTCTACTTCTGTGTTTTTTTGTGTGAGTATATTTATATATGTGCATTTATACTAATTAAATTTATTTCTCTTTTTCTTTATGACTTTTCTGAGAGAACTTTTCCTTCTCTTTTTAAATTTTTATTTGGAATTAATTTCAAACTTACAGAAAGTTGTAAGAATACTACCAAGAATTACTGAATACCCTTTATCCAGATTTACCAGTTATTAACATTTTGTGTCATTTGCTTTATAATTCTCTCTAACACATACACGTGTGTGTGTATTCAGAACTATTGATATATCATGCCCCAACATTTCTAAACATGTTGTTCATTTCCTAAGAAAAATGACATTGCCTTACATTTATTGAACTCTAGAAACTTAACATAGTCCATATTCCATATCTCACTTTCACTAATTACCAAAAAAATATCCTTTATAGCAGTTTTTCTCAGTCCATGATCCAATCCAGGATTCCAGGTTGCATTTAGTAGTCAATTCTCTGTCTTCAAATCTAGGAAACTTTCTCTGCCTCTCCTGATGTCCATGGGATTGATATTTAGAAAGGTACAGGCTATGTGTTTTATAAAGTGTCCCTCGGTTGGGTTGTTAAGGCTCCTTGTGTTTAGATTCAAGTTATACATTTTGAACAAGCACTGCACCCTTCTCAGAGTACCGTCTCAGAAGTAAAGCCTGTCCATCTTTCCCATTACTGCCCACGTTGCCTTTGATCATCTCATTGAGTGATGTCCTCCAGGTTTCTCCATGGTAACGTCACTATTGTACCTTTTATTGGATAAAATATAAAGGAGAGAGACACTTTGACACTGTGTAAATACTCTTGTCCCCATCAAACATTTCTAAATTTTGTTGGTGTTGTTAGATGCCATCGAGTTGGTGTCTGACTCATAGTGACCCTGTGTACAACAGGCAAAGCAGTACTATTAGTGCTTCTCTGCTATTCATAGAGCTTTCAATGGCTCCTTAGCTTCTGAGATCTGACGGTATTGGACACCACAGGGGTGTGGTTGCAGGCTTTCTAAATTTTAGCACTCTTTAATAATTCTTGCTTAAATCAATGAAGACCATAACTATTGCAAAACAGTGACTTTTTAAGACAAGGTCTCACTATGTAGCCAGGCTGGCCTCAAACTTGTATTGATCCTCCAGCCTCAGTCTCCTGAGGAGTGGGATGACAAGTATTTGACACCACACCTGGCCAAAGTAGTGATTTTTTAAAAAATCAGCATTCCACCTGTATTTATGAGTTGGTGATCTGGAAACTCATTCTTAAAATCAACTTTCAAACTCTCATCTAAAATGTTTTAAGAAAAATGGTCTCATTTTTTGAGACATTGGCTCTACTCCTGGAAAATCTAAGGGTGCCCCATATCAATATATTGCCCTGGTCTGCACTCATTTGTTGGACACCATGCTAAATGAGTCCATGTGTTGCAATTTCAGTTTCCAAAATATATTGTATCCCAGGCCCACGCCTTCCTCAGCCACCCAGTCATTAAGCCAGGAGAAGCCACAAAAACATAAGTACTGTTGCAAAGTATTGCCTCTACTGAAAAAGCAACTTGCAAAACCAGTTCCGGTGACTAATGGACAGATACACCATACTAGAATATGAACATGAATTGTTGTTGTTGTTGTTAGGTGCCGTCAAGTCGGTATCCGACTCATAGCGACCCTCATAGGGTTTTCAATGGCTGATTATTTCGGGATTGCCTTGGGAGTGGATTGCCAGGTCCTTCTCCCATTTTTGCAGTGCTGGGAATTGAACTTGGGACCTCAGAGACTGCAGCGCAGCGCTCTACCCACTGAGCTAAATCCCAGCCCGCTATGAACAGGAATAGCCATCCTAAACATTGGTTCTTTCTGCAGCAGGCAGGAGAGAAAAAGGAAAAACTTCTGTGAATTTCAGGTTCTTTCCATGTTCCATTAGACTAAAACCTCAGAGCCTGAGTGTATAATCAAAATCAGCGGACCCTAACTTTTCTGTGCTGGCCAAGATCATGCTTGTTCATAAAAAGCTTATAAAAGCTCATCTGTGAATGGGAGGTAATTTGGAAACCAGCCCCTGTGTGATACATTAAAGCAGCAAGACCATAATGGTACACATTCAGGGTCCTCTAGCTTTAGTTATGGGAGAAGGACCCAGAAACCCACTCCCAAAAATCAATCTGCCATTGAAAACCCTATGAACAGCAAAGAAGCACTGACAATAGTGTTTCCCCTGTTGCACATAGGGTTGCTATGGGTCTGATACCAACTCAAAGGCACCTAACAAACAAAAAATAACAACTTTAGTTATGTTCCTATAGCCATCCACAGATAACTTTTCCTTTTTTAATAACTTGTACCCTTCAAAAGGGTAGGTTGTTGTTGTTGTTAGGTGCCATTGTGTCTGTGTCCAACTCGTAGCGACTCTGTACAATAGACAAAACACTGTTGTCAGTGCTTCTCTGCTATTCATAGAATTTTCAATGGCTGATTGTTTTGTGGGAATGAGTTGCCAGGTCCTTCTCCCAAGCCTATAGCACCTGGTGTTCCCAGGCGGTCTCCCATCCAAGTAATAACCATGCCTGACCCTGCTTAGCTTCCGAGATCTGAGGGGATCGGATGCCACAGTGGTACAGCTGCAGGCTTCAAAAGAGTATAAGTTACTATTTATTTTACAGTTGCCTTTGATGACACAGTTGGGCCACTTTACTGGATTTTGTTCTTTATTTAGGTCCTGAGACTCTTGGTGAAGAGACATTAATTTGAAAATACTGGTGAAGAATTTCTCAACAAGGCATGTGAGTCTAGTGAGTGAGGATCAACTTGAATAACCATGTAGCAAAGGAAAGAGTCTGAGACGAGCAAAACCAGAAGCAGTACCTTGTCCACATTAATTCTAGGTTCTGAACCCAGCAGCCTCTCTGCACCCCGAGACCTCTTCACAGACATTTTTTTTTCTGGAGATGACACACATTATTGAAGAATTCTAGTCATTCTCATTCCATCAGTATTCTCTTTACCTAAGTTTATAACACAGCCTCCATATCTCAAAAGGCCATAAAGGTTTAGACCTAGAAAGGTAGCGGAGAGAAAAAAGAAATCACCCCCACCCCAAACATGTGTGTTTCCAATTTGCCTGTACTTCTACCCTTGTGCCTGTTTTCTTTTGGCCATGAAAATGCAAACGTGGGGAGAGAAATCATGTGGAGAGGAAAGAGGCCACCGATGTTACAAATATGCTGTCATGGATGGAGTTGTGCAAACTAAACCCTAAATCCCCAGCTCTGGGTCACCAGTGATAAAGATCAGCAACTATTCATGACAACCACGAGGGAACGGGGATTAACATGGTTTCAAATGGATGAACCTATCCCTCTGTTTCATTATCTGTAAAATTAAGGGGTTGGATAAAGAGAATTGTGATTCCTTCCAACTGTGACATCCTGTTATTTCAGACTCAGTGGAGAGTGAAATAAGGTGCCATATTTGTTCATATGAGAATTGAATGGAAGGACAGTGACTGGATTAGCTAATGATCATATCAAGGTGTCAAGGTTGAAAGACCTCATTAAATGCTATGTTCATGATTCAACCTTCTTATACACCCCCAAAATTAGAACATAACTTTTGATTCATTTGTTAATAAGCTGGTACCAAGGGATGACTATATACCAAAGATTTTTGTAATAAGGAACTTCTATCAAACCCAAGGTCAGTTTTCTCAGGCTTAGAAAGGTTTAGGGACACCCTACAAATATATCCTGGCCTCTAAAAATAAGAATGGTGAATGAGTTTGCTGTTTTTGTTGCTGTTATCCCCGTTTTTCCGCATTTCTCAATAATCTTCGACTTTAAACATCATCTAGAAGCCAGAATTTGTACCACCTGGTGTGCAGGCTCAGCCCTCAGAAAGCAGCTCATTAGCAGACTCTTTCCTACTGAACTTCAAGAATCATTTGCACCTACCCCAGGGACAGTCTGTTTGATCTTCAACAACACTGCTCTTGAAAATGAGTACAGGAGGGATGAAGGACAGAATGTTGAGTAGGTGAGATTTGCCTGAAGTTTATACCTTCACCTCCAAAATCTCCACCACTCCTGTGGGCACCCGGCCCAGGACCACATCATGCAATACTCCTTCCCCATTCAGTATTCTCTTGTTGAATCCCAAACCCCCAACATGCAGGCCCCAACCAGAATGTGACCTTTCCATCATTCCTATTGAGGTTGTTGTTTTTGTTGTTGGGTTCCATCGAGTCAGGTCAGACTCATAGAGACCCTCTGTACACAGAACAAAACACTCCTTGACACTGTGCCAAGCACACAGTTTTTTTATGTTTAAGCCCATTGTTCCAGCCATTCTGTCAATCCATCCAATTGTCAAATAGCTAATCTGAGAAGCTAAAGCTAAGTGGAATCTTCCTATAATACATGGGGTCTCTCTAGAAACCCCTGACTTTGATGCACAACCATAAACATATGGTTACACGAAAATACTCAATGAGAATTTTCAACTATGTGAAAGAGGATGTTAGGGTCTTAGCAAACTTCTAAGTTGAAGGCTAGAGGTAAGCAACTCCTGAGTCTTTGAATTGAAATGTATAATGTGTCCTGTATCCATGTATGGTGTACACCACCAAAAGGATGTCCTCAGTCTTACCCAGTAGAACATAAGGAATAAGAAAGCAAAAGTACAAGACAGGGGCCCAATAGCCTTGAGAATGGATTTGCATTTATTTCAATGATACGATCACCAAGATCTTCAAAATAACATTTTAAATCAATAGCAATTGTGTGATATGTGGTCATTGCATGACATGGAATGCCAGCCATCCCTAAGCCACACCAACTAGAGGTTGTCAAATGTGCTCCCACAATGTCCCTTGATGCCACTATTCGCACAAAATTGTCCTCCACCATAGCTAAATACATTTCTCCAGTTCTCAGAAAAGGCATACTAATAGATATGATTATTATGATTATTTCATTTAAATAATTTCTTGACTCTTTTGTATTAATTGCAAGTTATCTATATTAGGAATAGGTATAAGTTGGTATTTCACTTAGGAGAATGGAGAAAAACACAGTAACAACAAATATTTCTTAAAGGTGTACTATTTCCAAGTACTAAACTTTGTCATTGTTTGGTGCCATCAAATCAGGTCCCACTCATAGAGACCCTAAGTATAACAGAAGGAAACACTACCAAACACTGTTCTGTGCACATGGTCTTTTTATGTTTAAGTCTATTGTAGCAGCCACTATGTTTCTTCTCATTTTGAGTCATGTCACATCAGTAAACAGAGGTCCCTAATCATTTCTTGAATGCCTTCCAGCCTGGGGGGCTCATTTTCTGGCACTGTATTTGACAGTGCTTCTCTGCTATTTGTAGGGGTTTCAATGGCTACTTGTTTCAGGAGTGGGGTACTGAGTCCTCCTCCCAAGTCAGTCTTAGTCTGAAAGCTCAGCTGAAACCTGTCCGCCATGAGTGGCCCTGCTGGTATCTGAAATACCAGTGGCATAGCTTTCAGCATCACAGCAACACACAAGCCCCCACAGCACGAAAAGCTGACAGACAGGTGGGGGAAGCACTAAACAAGATATTTTATTATCTGGTTCTCAAGGCTATCAGTACTCTGTCTCCTACTTTTGCTTTCTTATTCCTCTACAGAAGGTAAGGAATATTATCTCCATGTTACAGACTAGGAAATGGAAACTCAGAGAGGTTAAATGCCTGGCCCAACGTCACTGAGCTCTAATCACTCACGTGATTCCAACCAGTATCTAGCTTACCCTGAAATCTATGTAGCCTCGCAAACTATATATCTGTAATTTACATACAACAAACAATGTTCTTGAGCTTCCTAGTGAAAATTGTGTGGTGGTCCATGCTTACGCAAGTGTGAAAATTACACACGTGGCCTATGTCTTTGATGGGTCCTTTTCCCTCCCTGTGAAGTCTGCACAGATTACTAACCCATCTGTCACCTGGAATTTCAGAAAGGCCTCAGCAATTCAAGCTAAGGACCTCAGAATCAGTAAGAGATGGGAAACTAAACAACCCAAGAGAATACTCGATCTATTTGGGTGCAAGGATCCGTCACCAACAAACACTGATTTTAAAGACGTATTGTTCCTCCCTGCTTTGAAGAGTAAACTGAAGTATGAATTACATTTCTCAGTGCAAAAATAATGCACATGGAAGTGCCTGGGAGTTAGTGGCTGATCCCAAATACTTGTTTAAAAGGATCCTTGAGTTGCCAACCTATTCAAAGGCGACCACCCCTGTAAGATTTTCCCAAGTGCTTCTCTTCCTCTCTAGCCCACTCCTTCCCTTTAAGGGCACTGTTCTAATTATTGTCTTTCTGTGACTCACTTCACTTAATTACACACAGGTCATCTCTCCATCTGAGGAGTGCCATGTGTTAAGTAAGCCAGGGTTGCTGATATGTACTCACTGACTGATCCGACTTGATACCAGTGGATGAAAGCAAATCTTTGAAAGTAAGATATATTTTGAGGCTTGCAATGTGTCAACAACTTGCGACTTTTACCCACATTTTTTGATTGAGGTCTAATAAATGAGGTAACGAAGTGTCTGTATGGTAGGAGGAGAAATGGAAGCCAGCCCTGAGTCGAAGGGCCCCCAGTGAGGATCTGCCACTGCTCCAAAAGCGAAGACACAAAAGTTCGGGGAGAAGGATAGGTCCAGACCTGGTCATCCCATGGTATCCCTTAGAAAAACGGCTTCAAGTATGAATAAATTAACAAGCAGGCAACAGCAACGAAATGACAGCATCACTGAAGAGAGTCCAGACCTGTGGTAGTGCAGTCTTCATGACTGAGAATACCAGTAGATACAAAGATATCTCCCATGTCACCCCCAAGACGCTCACCCAATGATAGTGAAGGTCACTTCACCCTTCAGTCACCAAAGAGCTTGGCTTCAGTTGGCTGGGACACCGCTCCACTGCAGAGCCACCTAGCTGGAAATTCATACGCCCGCCCCAGTCACTTAGATCATCCAGCAGTGGGTAAGGAGATGATCTACACAGGACAGCCATGCTTCTAGGGGAGTGACAATGGCCATAGAATGTGATGCCTCTCCAGACTTCTCTGTTTTGATCACTTTTCCCTTTCTTTCCGCCAGGTGCCAGGCATGGTGGCACATGCTGTAATCCCAGCGATTTGGAAGGCGGAGGCAGAAGGATCGCAAGTTTGAGACCAGAGGTAGTCTGCATAATTTAGCGAGACCCTGTCTCAAAGAGTAAAAAAAATGGGCTGGGGGCGCAGCTCAGTGGTCCAGCACTTGCAAAGCATGCAAGTGCGAGGCCCTGGGTTCAACCCCCAGTACAGAAAAAAACAAACAAAACAAAACAAAACAAAACAAAACAAAACAAAACAAAAAAAAAATATATATATATATATATATATATATATATATATATATATATATATAATAGTACTATTGTAATAATCAAGGGACTGGGATCTAGCTTAGCTGGTAGAGTACCACTCTGCAGTCTCTGAGGTCCCAAGTTCAATTCCCAGCACCGCAAAAGTGGGAGAAGGACATGGCAATCCACTCCCCAGGCAATCCTAAAACATTCAGCCATTGAAAACCCTATGAGGGTCACTATGAGTCGAACACAACTTGATGGTCCCTAACAACAACAACACTGTAATCAAGAGTGATTCTTCAGAGCAAGTAAGAATCTGATTCTAATATTGTTATGGGAGAGAGTTCCTAGTGAAGAGATGAGAGATACTACAAAATAAATAAGAAGACTAAAAACAGTCATTCAACAGAATGTGGAAAAAATAACCTAATCTGTGCCCAAATAGATGAACAAGAAAGACATCTGGGTTTTGTTTTGTTTGTTGTTGTTTTGTTGTTGTTTGTTGGGAGGGTGTTGTTTGGTTTGGTTTGGTTTTGGTTTGGTACTTGTTTACTTGGTTTTTTGTAGTCCTGGGGATGGAATCCAGGGTTTGAAGCATGCTAGGCAAGCACTCTACCACCGCGCTACAACCCCATCCCAAAACCTCAGTTTTTAGGTACGATGGTATCTTTTCACTTGCATAATTCTGTTTTTGCTGATTTGAACTTCTCCTTCCACCGACCCCCCCCAACACACACACACAACACTACACCAGTTTATGCAGTAAAACTTTTCTGATTGTTTAATGAAAGATATCCCAATATATGATTTTATATTGAACCATTGAAACCTGGGCCAGTAGAAAACTACCAACACCTTAGACCCAGCAGAGCCAAACCTGAATTCAATCTATGTCCTCCAAACTGGCTTTCTCCCCGTGCGTCCAACCTCACAGAATGGCCGCACCATCTGTTTGCTCATTTCATTTGAAAATCTTGGAAGTTTTGTTGGTTTCTCCTTCTGTTTTACCCACTACCACCTTCCCCTGGCCATCAAGATGCCTTGCCTCTACATGCCAAACGTCTCAGCGTTCTCTCCACCAGTGTCAGGGCCCCCTGCTACTGCCCTGGGTTAAGACTTCTGGATCTGTGTTCTATGGTACTGCAACTGACTTCCCTCAGCCCTTCTATCCCCTACTGGGTCCCCTATTTCAATCCATTCCCCTCTTTTCCTCATCGTGTACCTTTGCAAGTGCAGCCCTGCTCACAATCCCCACTAATGTGAAGGACAGCTCTGTGCTATGACTTTCCAGACCCTTCGCTAACACTTTACCCCTTACTCTCCCCACACATGTATCCTCTGGCCCCATGGCCTCTTCTCTGCTCCCAAACACACCTTTACCCTCTCACCATTCTTGATTTGCTTCCCCAGAAATAGCCTTCACCCCACCCTGACCCTACCTGAGCGAGCAATCCTCATCACCCTCCAGGGCTGGGCAGGAGCATGGCTTCTGCCACTATTGTCCCATTCTGGTAGATCTGGTCCTGTGTGTGCTCCACAATTAAGGCATTAGATCACCCTGAGCCTGCACCGAGGGAGGCCACGCCCTGCTCGCAGGGAACAGGTCTCACCAGCAGGAGGAGGCTCTTCAACCAGCCATCTCCTGGGGAGGAACAAGAGCCTCACATTGAAAGCAGAGCTGAGGGCACAGTCTTTGGCGTGGACTGCAGAAGTCCCGAGGGGCTCATAGACAGCTCCCTGATGGGTCCATCTGCATGGGGCTAAAAGCATAGAGACCGGCAGGGGTCCAGGCAAAGTGGCAGTGAAGATGCAGCAGGCTCATGGGGGGAGGAGTTTCTTCATCTGGGATCCTTGAAAAGAACCCCAGAATCGCCTCTGGTACTGGTTTCAAAATGCTTTCTCTTGCTTGCTACCTTTGATTTTAAAAATCATAACCAATAGACATGGGACCTTGGGATCTGCATTTTAATAAGAACTGTGGGAGGTTCTGATTCTTGAACTGGAATGAGGAATAAGACCCCATGACAACAAGCGAAGTCAGACAAGGCTACAAACACCCAGACTCCAGCACTGGGTTCCACCTAGAAGACCTTGTCCTCTAACTTTGTTAAGAGACTCATTATCTTCATCAGTTCACTGTGGTAGTGCACCAAATGGGGCTGGAATCTAGGCAACAAAACTAGGAAGGGGGTCTGATGATCTGTCCAGTTGAAATGAACAGCAGGGATGGAGTTGGGGAGGAAGCAACTATGAGACAAAGCCCAAGAAACAGTGCCTATTGACAGGTACCTGTCCCCATCTGATGGGGCTTTTGTGCTATGGTTGAACACAGTCTTCGGGCTAAAGCATCTGGCACGTGCTGGGTACAGAGCAGATCCCCACACATGTCGCCTGACCAGGATTGTCCCCACGGACTCTTCCCTTTATGTTCATTTTGCTGAGCCCTTTTTCATGGTTCTAAGGAAGCTGAACCCGGATGGGCAGCGTCCTCCAGCCCACACTCCTGCTGCTCATGGATCTCCCTATAGGTAGGCGCACCTGCAGATATGGGTGATCTTGGGCAGAGCGTTGCTCCTACTTGTTAAGACCCAGAACTGGTCCTTCGATAGTCTAGTCTCCCCACCCTGAATTGTAGGGGTAACTCACAGTCACAGACGGTGCAAGATGGAGTCCAGAAAGACTGAAAGAAGCTGTGAAACCAGGATGATTGTGCACAGAAGGTGAAAGATGGTGACATCAGTCACAGGTCCCAGAGCGGTCTTTCCAGTTTCTCTGTGCCTAGGGGCTCAAATATCACTGGAGACTAGGGGGTGACGGTGCAGGTTTTTGGTCTTCTCATGATGCTTATTGGCTGGAGCTCCCTTTGGCCCAACATAGGGTGACCTGTAGGTCTTTCTATATGGCACAAAACTGCCTCCAAAAACCACTGTGCTGGGCTGACCATGTCGAAAATAAAGTCTCCTAAAACCACCCCAAGCCATGTAAGTAACACATAAGACAAAGATATGAGCCAATCAATACCCATCATTGTTCTGGCCCCAATTATTGGTTCAGTGGAGAATTTGCCTATTACTATGTATCAGGCGTTGTTGTAGGCACTGGGCACAAAATGCTCAAGGCCTCTGCCCTCATAGAGATTCCATTGGGGCAGGGAGGAGAGCATACAAAAATATGCACATACATATTGCCTTCTGTATTTCTTCATGTATTCGTGTATGCACGTGTATAGATATTTGTGTATGTGCATAGGGATGGATGCATGTGTGGCTATAGTGTGGGGAGAACGGATGGGGAAAAATAAGATGTGAGACAACTTAGGAATCTGTCTCATTCATCCATAGGAGCAATCATGGGACTTAGATAAAGATATTAGCACCAGAGAAGTGGGTGAATTTCAGAGATATGAGGAGGTCGTGATTGGTTGGGTAGAGAGCAGAGAAACTATTGTGGAAATTTATTTGTACAAAACCTATTGAGAGAGCACTAACTATTACAGAAAATGATGAGGGCAGCATGAGCATTTAGGGGGATGATTTTGCCATACACAAAGCAAGGGAACTGGGGAAGAGGAGCGAGGGTGAGAGAGACCATGAATTCTGCATAGGTCCCAGCATTTGGGGTGTCTTTGGAGACCATCACAGGCAGGTGTCCACAAGGAAGTTGAATATGTGGTGGAATCCAGAGGCAGAACTGGAAAATAAAGATTGAAATGTGATCAACATAGAGCTAATGATTGAAGCCAAGGAATTGCATCAATAACAGAAGGGGCCCCAGTGGTTTAATCTACTCCAAAATACATAAGGAACACCTACAATTCAATAGTAAAATAATAATAATATGACTTAAAATGGGCTAATAATAAACAAATGCTGTACGAAGGAAGACATACAAATGTGCAAAGGTGTATTTAAAACTGCTCAGAATCACCAATCATCAGGGAAATGCCAATCAAAACCGTTACTGGGTAACACTGGGTAACACAGTAACACAAGACCGTTACTGGGTCCAGAAAGCCAGCAGCAGTAACCTTCAGTCTTTGTGTTCACCACATGAAAGAATTTATATCCAACACAGAAGTTATAGTAGAGAATATAGGAAAATTTTATTGCAAAAGATAATGCACATTCAAGAAGTAAATGGAGGCAATAAAAAAGAGACACTTCACAGATCTAATGTCAAATGTAAATTTTATAGTGGAGTTTGAGTCTTTGGGGGAAAGAGAAACATTTTATACCTGGGGCCTTTGTTCAGCATTGGTTGGTGGATTTCCTAGGGCTTTTCAGAGGGATGAGCTCAGGGGTACAAAGGTTAATAATTTAGGCAACTATTGATCTCGTTGGGGTTCAGAGTTCACGGAACAATGTCCTCTCCAATGCTGGGGGGAAGGGAAGTATTTGGTTTACACCTTTTATCATCCATCATGGCTGAAGCAGGAGTCAATCCCTTTCTTCTTCCATTCAGTCTGTCAATATCTAAGCTAACCTACCTAACAAAATCACAATGATGATATCATCTCAACACCTGTTAGGATGACTGTTATAAAAAGTCAAAAGAGAACGAGGAAGTGGAGAAAATGGACCCCTTGTATACCATGGATGTAAAATGACGTAGCCACTATGGAAATAGTATGAAGGTTTTTCAAAAAATTACAAGTAAACTGCCATATGGTCCTGAAATCCCACTTCTGGGTATATATCCAAAAGGATTGAAATCAGGGTCTTGGAAAGATACTGCAACTCCAGGGTTCGTTGCAGCACTATTCACAATAGACAAGACATAAAACAAACACCCATGGGTAAAAAGAAATGCAGCGTATATATACACTACAGAATCCCAGTCAGCATTTAAAAAGGCAGGGATTCAGCAATGTGCAACGGCACGGGGCACACGTGAGGGCAGTGCTCCCAGGGAAATAAGCCAGTCACAGAGAGACAAATACAGCATGATTCCACTCATGGGGCATGTCAAAAATGGTCAAATGTAAAATGCATACATACATGCACCAAAACATCACATTGTACCCCATAAGTATGTAAGACTATTATGCATGAATGAAAAATATAACAACAACAACAACAACAACAACAACAACAACAACAACAATAATAGTCAAGTTCTTAGAACTTTGGGACAGTGGTTGTCAAGGGCTGGAGAAGGAGGAAAATGGGGAGTTGGTAATCAGGCATAAAATTTCAGTTAGATAAGATGAATAAGATTAACATTGTGCCCGTCGTCAACAATACTGTATTGTTGTACCCTTCATATTTTTGAAAAAGGTAGAGCTCCTATTGTTATAATAGAAACAAGCAGAGGTGTCAAGTCCCCAGAATAAAACCTTAACGAATGTAAACATGCAAGAGGCAGGCAGAGGAAGAGCTGCAGAGTCTGCATCCTGGCGGCAAGGTGCAGAAAGCACTTCAAGACCATCCCTGGAGAAGCAGGGGCAGGTCCAAGGCACTGCCGCAGCTGACAGATGGGAAGGAAAAGCGGCGACAGCTGGTTTGCGACCCTGAGCCCCGGTGCTATAGCAGGACGACGCGCGCCACCTAGTGGAACCCGCAGTGAACAGACGCGAGATGACGGGGTTTCTTGATTTGTTGATCAGCCTGTGGCGTCTCAGTTGCAATGACCCTCAAGGGATTAATATCTTACAGAGGAAATCCAGGCACAGGGGCTGAGTCTGGCTTCCCATATGCGACGCCGGTTCTCCAGCGATAGAGCCGGCTGCTCGGCAGCCCAGCCAGTCCCCTTCTCGGGCCTCCCAGGCGCTGCAGATCACAGGAGCACTGGGGACTGAAGCCACCAGAGTTGGCGATGGGGTCGCCCTGCTCCCTCCTGTCGGCGGGAGGTTTGCGTGGAACCCCAGCTCTCTAATTTGCTGAGTTCGCGCTGCCTTCCCGAGGCCCGGGGCGTCCCCGTCAGGGTGAGGCTGGCTCAGACTCTTCCCCCCGTGAACCCCGGTCTCTTAGGGCCCTCCTGTGACAGCCCTGGCGTCCTCGCAAACAGCAAACAGCCCCTCTGCAGAGCCAGGGCCGAGCTGACAGCCAAAGCCAATCAGCCTCGCTCCAGCCGAAACAGCACATCGGCCAGACACGGAAACTGAACTCAGAAGCGCTCAGTCCATATTTTCACGATTCTTCCTCGCTATGTAGAAAACGTGACCTTATGTTCTCCCAAGCCAGCGCACTCTGAAAGCAAAATGTGCAGTAAAAATTACTAAAATTACAGATAGAGATATACAGAGAGATTGAATCTTTGCTTAAATGGCAACTGGTTTTATTTTGTTGGTGCACCTTTAGCATCATGATGCAAAACAAAAAAAACTTTTCGAAACTAAAATTCTCTTAAAGTAGCATACATCTGTATACACCAAGCAAAATGTGAAAAAAATCCTTAAATTAATTCTCTCAGCGCTAAAAAATAACAGAAATAAGCAGAATCGTCATTCTTGTGTTATTCAGCAGTGTTTTCAAAATACTGATCTCTAAGCCTGTCACTGGGCTGGGGTTTAGTTTAGTTGGTAGAGCGCTGCTGTGCAGTCTTCAAGGTCCTGAGTTCGATCCCCAGCACCGCAAAACTAGAAGGATGTGGCAATCCACTCTTGAGGCAATCCCGAAACAATCAGCCATTGAAAACCCTGGGAAGGTCAGTATGAGTCAGACTCAACTCCACAGTACCTAACAACAACAACAAACATCACATGAAAAGTGTAAACAAAGAAACAAAACAATCCTCCTCACCCTGCACTATCCATGTCCACCATGGCTCCACTCAGGTGGAGAAGACTGACACCTAAAGACCTCACCCCCCCATTCCCCTCAGGTCCCCCACCTGCACTTGCATACCCCAGACGTCCTGGTAACAGCCTTTTGAATCCACATTAGAAAAGTGTCCTCCTGTCCTGGCTTCCTGCATCCTCTATGCTCAGGGGTTCCTCAGCTGCCTCCCACCTCCATTCTTTCTTACACACCCCTAACAGCAGACAGCACCTTTTGAAAGGCAAATCCGAGCTCTTCTCTACCTTCCCTTGTGTTAGTTAGACTCAGGCCTCCATCGGGTCCTTCTGTGGGCTCTGAAGCTTGGCTGTCCTGCAGTAAGTAGGAAACAGAGCTCAGGTACAGAACCGTGAGGGCGACCTCCCAGAGCACTTGTGTGGTGAATCCAATCTAGTCTGAATGTCTTTGTCTTTTATAGTATTTGCCTAGAACCTCATTTTGTTTTACGTAGCTATTGGAGTATCGGTCCATGGTGCGTTGGAAATTAAAAAGGATATTTACAAACCAAAGCAGAAAATCCTGTCCCCTCATAATGGATAGTTACAGGGGTACTGTGTATGAAATGTGTACCTGCTCCCCTATGTCTTCAGGATGAATTGGTAGTTCCTAAGATGTGCTCATCCCCCCTGGCACTCACCAGCTACCCCACCTGCGCTGCAGCGTTCCTTCTCAGAGGTCCTTCACCCCCTTCCACCCTACAACCAGGCTTGGCCTCACACCCCTCGGCCGCCTCTGCAGGCCCCTCCCTTGCGTTCTCCACCAACTTTGTGCCTGCTGGTCCTCTCAGACCCAGCTCAGCTCCTGGACACTCATTCACACTGTGCAGGGTCCTCACTCTGTGTTCCCCTACTCTCCAAGACCCCCACCAAGCATCTCCAGCACTAGGACTCTGACCTCTGTGCTTGTCCCCATCTCATCCCCACACTTTGGCCGGTATTGAACGCAATAAATATTTATCTACTGAATCAGTGGATAAATGAATGACTGGGTTGGTGAAAACATCTTTGATAACCTTGGGGACAGGTGGGAGATGGGAAATGTCTGAGAGTTTCGTGATTACGTTGTTAGACACCTGCCTATTTAGCTGCTCAACTGGATGCTTAACTTTTCTAAGGAACTCATTCCTGAGCATGGCTGTTAGGTGCCGTGGAGTCGTGTCTGACTCATAGGGACCCCCACAGGGTTTTCAATGGCTGTTTCGGGATTGCCTCAGGAGTGGATTGCCATGTCCTTCTCCCATTTTTGCAGTGTTGGGAATTTAACTCAGGACCTCAGAGACTGTAGAGCAGCGCTCTACCAACTGAGCTAAATCCTAGCCCTCCTGAGCGTGATGTGCTTAAAATCATTGACTATAGAAGCGGAGATCTCATTCACTGCTTTAACACAGTTCCACCACCAGTGCTTGTGTTCCCACTGCGTTGACTCTGAGTGACAGACAGAAGGGCTGTAGCAATAGTTTCTGGTGCACAGCTCAGGCTGCCTGACTCTCACGTCAGAGATTGGGCAATGATGCCGGCCCATGGGAAAACCTGTTCTCCCACAGAAAGCCGCGGGCCTCCTTGCCCTGCCATTGTGCTCCTGCTTTTCCTCAAGTCAGCAGTGAAGAAGAATTAAGGGCAGGGGAAATACCTCAGCCCAGCTTCCCGTCACCTGCCTCCTGTGGCTGACCACATGTGGCAATTGCCACGGGCCCTTGACAAAAGGAAGAAGCCCGTACATTAGGCTGCCTACTGCGAGGGCCCATCGCTCCCAGGACCCAGCTTTGGTTCTCAGGCACAAAACCTGCTTCGTGCAGTTGCCTCCCTAAGAATAATGAAACGAGATGGCAACGACTTTTCTGACCACAGATTGACTGAAGTGGATGTGTCAGCAGCAGGTAGGGGTGCTGTATCCCAGCATAACCATCTGCCCTGTGGAGTTTCCCTCCTGAGGCTCTCCACTCAGGGGAGATGTCGGGTCCTGTCTCGGTGGAAGCAGGAAAGAGTTCCAGCACAAGGCAGAGAATGAAGCAGAGTTTAGAGTTTGTTATTGTTGTTGTTAGGTACCATCGAGTCGTGTGCGACTCATAGCAACCCTCATAGGGTTTTCAATGGCTGACTGTTTTGGGATTGCCCCAGGAGTGGATTGCCAGGTCCTTCTCCCAGTTTTGTGGTGCTGGGGCTCAAACTCAGGACCTTTGAGACTGCAGAGCAACACTCTACCAACTGAACTAAATCCCAGCCCAAGTTTAGAGTTTATTGGATAAAAAATAAGAGATAATGCTCACTGCAAAGCAAAGCTCAAGAGTGGAGAGAGAGAGAGACGTCCCTGGAGTGTTGTTGTTAGGTGCTGTCCAGTCAGATCTGGAAAAAAAAAATACACACACCCACACCCACACACACACACACGTATACATGTATATATATATATATATATATATATATATATATATATATGATTTTGGGGCTTTTGAAGTTACACTGCTCAACAGGATGCCAGCCAGATGCATGACATAGATTTACAGATAGGAAAAGGTATATTGTTCAAATGGCTAAATTGGGATAGTCAAGGAAATTCTTACTATATCTAGTCAGAGGAAATTCCTTAGGCCTGCATATTTTAATTATAGTCCATAACCTGGTTTTGTGAGATTCTCGTGGAAACACAGGTTTCTAGGCAGGTAGTTCTCACAGCAGCTTTCCCTGTTTGATTGTGCTGGAAATTTCAGCTGATACAACTCAGACCACACACAAGAAAGAAACATACATGGAAAATTGTTGATTTTGATGAGAGGAAAGTCTTCAAAATAAAGTGAAAATTTAAAAATTTTTAAAAATAGACTCAGACTATCTCCCAGCGTGAGAAGCCCTGTCTTTCCCATGTCCCTAAAATTTTCCCTCTCATTCTATTGGGCCTCAGATGCCAGAATGAAAGCCCAGGTAAGAGAGCTCTCAATTTACCACTGCAGCAAACAGGATGCTCACTGCTGTTCCTAGCGCTTCCTGAGCATCCCGGGCTGCTCCCTGGTCCTCCTGACGTGGCCCCATCCCCCTCAGCATGGCCTAGCTCCCCGCAGCTAATTTGCCCCTCAAATCTACCTACATCTAATTGGCCCATTGTTATGTTTAAAAAACATACAATTGTTATGTTTAAAAAAAGTAAAATATAAATGGATGATGTCAAAATCAGCCATGGTAATAGTAATGATAGCAATATGGACAATGCAACAACGCTTTCGCTTCTTTTGTAAGTGTTGTGAAGTACAAAAAAGGAACGTGGCTGGCCAACACAGCAGCTTTCTTTTTTTTTTTTTTAATTGGAAATGTTTAATGTACACCTAATGGGATTCATTCCGACATGCTTTTCATTGTGACATTTCCATATATGCATTTTGTTGTACATTATACATATAGGTTCCCCCTTATTGTACGCTTCTCCCTGTCCCACCCCCCACCCCCATCAAAGGCTTCTCTTCCATTTACTTGTCTTTTTATGGTAATATTTTTCTATATATCCTTGGGTTCCAGTTCTGTTTAAGATAGAAACTTTTTCTGTAATGAACTTTCTTTTTACCTAGTCAGAACTATTACATGCATTTTCTAGACCATCTAAAATATTACCATTCTTACCTTTTTTTTATTATGATCCGACCTTTGTATAGGACTTTTTCCTTCTTCTAATTTTGATTCAGCTCCCACATGAGTGAGAACATGTGGTGTTTCTCTTTCTGAGCTTGTATTCGTTCACTTAAAATAATTTTCTCCAATTCCATCCATTTTGCTGTGAATGGTATTATTTCATTTTTTTGTTTGCTGAGTAGTATCCCACTGTGTATATGTACCATAGTTTTTTAAACCATTCTTCTGTTGATGGGCACTTTGGTTGATTCCATATCCTTGCTATTGTGAAAAGTGTTGCATTGAACATGGAGATGCAGGTGTCTCTGTGGTATGATGACACATCTCTCTTTGGGTAAATTCCCAATATTGCTATAGCTGGGTCATACGATAGATCAATTTTTAGTTTTTTAAGATACCTCCATATTGATTTCCACAGTGGTTGGACCAATTTACAGCTCCACCAACAATGTAAGAGTGTTCCCTTTTCTCTGCAACCTCGTCAGCATTTGTCGTTATTTGTTTTATTGATCTTGTCCATTCTTACTGGTGTAATGTGAAATCTCAGAGTTCTTTTAATTTGCATTTCCCTAATGGCTAGGAATGTTGAGCATTTTTTCGTGTGTTTCATGGCTTTACGGACCTCTTCTTTTGAGAACTGTCTATTCAGTTCCTTTGCCCATTTGTGTATTGGGTTATTTGTTTTCTTGGGAGTTTTTTTTCTTGAGTTCTTTATAAATTCCGGTACCTAGACCTTTGTCTAATGTATCAGATGTGAAAATTTTTTCCCATTCAGTGGGGGTTTCCTTGACTCTGTTAATTGGTTCTTTTGCTACACAGCAGCTTTCTGTGAACTCCAAAGAGGTGACACTTCTCAGACAGACCCAGCCCCACCACACCCCAGGGTCCTGCTGTGTGACTGAGTCAAGCACAAGCTTGCCTTCAGCCCCCCTCACCCTCTCCATAGCGTGCCCCTGGGCAGGGATCACAACTGTACACAGTGGCACACGTGTAGGGAAAGCCCAGAGAAAGTGAGAATACTGGACAGCCTGCAGGGAAAGAGGTGACATGGTGGTTATGACAGCACAGAAAACCCAGCTCTGTGGGCAGGGAAGAGGAAGGCATTGCATTTCCTCCAGCCTCCCTCCCTGCCTCCCTCAGCGGGCTTTCTGGGCTTGCTGGAAGGAGACAATCCTTTCACCACCAGTGTGAGGGTCCAGCACAGGCACAGGTGAATCCTGGTCTCAGATGTTCCCAACCTCCAGCCAAAGTTTAAAAAGGGAGGCAAGCAGAGGCAGTCTGGCCTCTTCACTCTGGGGAGGCCAAAATTTGTTTCTAGTGTTAGGAGGAGCATCAGACTCTTGACCTTGCTTTTGGGGAGAGGGGTAGGTGGCTCAAAGTAGATGTGGCGCTGTGAACTGTTCATGATAATAGGCGTCAAGGGGTTCTTTGAGAAAAGGGTCCCCTTCTCCTGGCTACAGGAAGAACCTGAGCCCCTGACGAGGTGTGTGACCAGATATTGGACTCCGAGGCTTCTGGCCTCTCTCACCAGGCTTCTTTTCTAAGCCCTCACTCAGCAACCCCAACAACCTGGACTTTTCTCTGCAGGTCGATTTCCAAGGTAAGTTGACTTTTCTCAAACCTGACTGCACAAAACAGCAGTCCTCCAAGATGCAGCATGACTAGCAGGTCTGGAGGTCACACAAATTTAAGAAGCAAGGACTAACAGATTCAGAAAACATATGACTTTCTCACACTCATTTAACTGTGTTCAGCACAAACTTTCCCAGAGTTTTCAACCATTGACTACCGTTTCCATAACAGCTTCTCCAGACCAGCCACCAGGAACACTGAACAAATACCTGGGTCATCAGGGAGGCCCTTGTTAGGGCCCAGGGATGAGCAAGACAGTGGGAAGACATGGGTTAACAGCCCAGTCAACTCTATTTCCCACCATTCGAAGCATGTCTTGCTATTATTATTTGTTAGAGTCTGTTGCAGGAGATGTGGGAGGTGTGAAGGAGCCTGTGGGGGAGGCATGGGCAGGCAGGGAGCGTGACCAGGGGCAGGTGTGGGAGTGGTCACAGGCAGGTGTGGACAGTGACAGAGGCAAGCAGGGAGAGTGACCTGGGGTGGGCATGGAGATGACCAAGGGCAAGCAGGGAGTGTCAGCAGGGCCACACCTGGGGGAGCTTCTGAGGCTTCTCATAGCGTGCTGGCTACATGGGTGCGTTCAGTGCAAACCCTTCATTCAGCTGTACACCCCTGTGTACTTTTCTGTATGTTCTGTGCCTTGGGAAATGTTTGGAAGGAACAGCACATAGAGTGTGCGGTCATTTCACGGAAGAACACTGCCTCAGGGAGCCTCTGGGTGGAGCTAGAGGAGCCTGGAGCTCCTCTCTCCTGAGCTGGAGTTTGTTTCTGATTCCACAAAATGTCACAGTGTTCTCGGAGGGATTAAGGAAAATGAAACTGGGGAAGCATCCAGCTCCTGGATGCCTTTGTGGAAGCTGGCTTAATCTTAACGCTCACAGTGGGGATTTTCTGATATTTTGATTGACATAAACATGGGGTTAATGTTGGGGATTGAGAAGTTATTAAATGTCATCTTTAATGTGACTTCCTTCTCCAACCTAATTTTGAATTCCTTGAAGGAAGAAACCAAGTATGTGTCCTTCTTTTAAATCCTCATCTCCCGTATCCCAGAATGAAGCATGCAGAAGAGCAATTCAAGCACCACTGATGCGTCCACTAAGGAAAAGTGCTTTTAAAAGAACTTTATCCACTCGTCTGTTGATGGACACCTGGGTTGATTCCATATCATGGCTATTGTGGATAGCACCACAATAAACATGGATGAGCAGGTGTATCTACAATATGTTGACTTGTATTCCTTCAGCTATATACCCAGGCGTGGCATAGCTGGGTCACATGGCAGTTCTATTTTTAGTTTCATGAGGAGCCTCCACACTGATTTCCACAGTGGCTGCACCAACCCACATTCCCACCAGTAGTGTGTAAGCGTTCCTTTCTCCCCTCATCTCCAGCAGCATTTGTTGTTTGCTTTGTTGTTGCTAGAAGTTTACATTTAGCCATAAAAAGAATGAAAGTATGTTATTTGAAGAAAAGTAGATGGAACTAGAGGTCATCATTTTAAGCAAAATAAGCCAGACCAGAAGGACAAACATCATATGTTTTCTCTCATAATATGAGGCTACATTTCTGTATATATATTATATATATAATATATATGTATATATATTATATACATATAGATATATACATATATATGTGTATATATATTACATACATATACATATATACATATATACATATATATACATATATACATATATATGTATGTGTGTGTATATATAATATATATGTATATATGTTATATACATATACATATATACATATATACATATATATGTATGTATGTGTGTATATATTATATATATATATATATATATATAGTTGTTAGGTGCTGTCGAGTCGGTATCCAACTCATAGCAACCCTCTGTACAACAAGGGAAACACTATTATCAGTGCTTCTCTGCTGTTTATAGGGTTTTCAATGGCAGATTGATTTTTGGGAGGGGGTTGCCAGGTCCTTCTCCCAAGCCTACAGCTTCTGGTGTTCCCAGGCAGTCTCCCATCCAGGTACTAACCAGGCCTGACCCTGCTTAGCTTCTAAGATCTGACAGGATCGGATGCCACAGGGCTACAGCTGCAGGCATATATATATATATATATATATATATATATATATATATATATAGCCAGATTGAATGCCACAGTGGTACGTCTGCACATGACATATGTGTGTGTGTGTGTCTTCTGTTTTCATATCCCTGAATACTTGAAATAGCTTTTAATCTAAAGCTCACAATCACTTGTGGTTTCAGTCACCTGAACTGAGGAATCTAGAATCCAAATGCATGGAATTTTGCTTCTGAAATCCTGATCGTCACATTTCCAAGACCTCTGTTGGGTGGTGGCTTTCACCCTAGACTGGCGCCATCGCTCTGAGCTGTTGTTACTTAAGTTGAAGAGTGACATCTGTCAACCAGACCTGTACTGACCAGAGTCCCAGGGCTGTCCTGAAAGCATGCTGGGCCGCTACTCCCAGGAGCCTCTGCCATGTGGATAAATGCAAGTAGATGCAGGAGGCCCTGTGGGTAGCACCAGCCCCCCATCTTTCTCAGCAACTTTGCCTTCCCAATATCAAGCACTTTACGAAGACATTCTACTGCAGTCTGCCGTCCCACTGTGATAGGAAGGGATGGCGTGGGCCACGTGGGCTGTCCCTCTGGACCCAAGCAAGAAGAGCAGCAGTTACTAAACTACATATTTGCCCACCCCAAGATAGCCCATGCATTTACCATCCCGAGCAGGCTGCCACCAGGCACTAGGGATGCTGGCCCTGTGGCACAGCCACCATTTTGATCTGAGATCCTGACCTGTTGCTTGCAGGAGGTCGGACCCTAACTCTGCGGTTCCTGTGGGAATAAGCAACAGTCAGTCAGTCATTACAGCTGAATGACCCCTGACAAAGAAAGTTCTCCCAGGACAAAACAAATTCTTGGGAACTCCTAAAGGGGTGAGGTAGAGAGGAGAGAAGGCCATTTGTCAGGGGTTGGCACCAGCTGAAAGAGAGGCGCACAGAACACAGAGGTCAGGCCCTGGCTCTGGCTTCAGTCTGCATGAGTCCAAACCCAGCCAACACTCATTAGCTCTGTGACCTTGACTGAGGACATGTCCACTCCAGGTGTCAGGATCCTCGCCGATAAAAGGGGATCCCGATTTCCTCCTCATGTTTCTTGTGAGGATTAATTGAAATAATACACCAGTGACTGACTTATCAGTGATCTGGGCCAGGTAGCTGTTGTTGTTAGGTGCCATCGAGTTGGTATCCAACTCATAGCGACCCTCATAGGGTTTTCAATGGCTGTTTCAGGATTGCCTTGGGAGTAGATTGCGAGGCCCTTCTCCCATTTTTGCGGTGCTGGGAATTGAACTCGGGACCTCAGAGACTGCAGTGCAGCACTCTACCAACTGAGCTCAATCCCAGCCCCGGGCCAGGTAGAGTGGTAGCAAGACACAGCAAATTCTCTCTTTCCAACGCCTTTCAACCTCACTCGGTCCCATCTTCTTCCCCAGCCCCTGGACAAAATCCCCCCAGTGAAATCTTCACTGGCCACTTTCATGCAGGAATGGACATGTTCAGAAATGAGCAAGCCCAGCAACCTAAATCAGAATGCATCTCTTCTGGTAGAAAACATCACCGCCCAGCACTCAGGAGCTGCCAGGGGGTCACTGATCCTCAGGGATCTTCCCTCACCCCACCCCACCCTCTGGCTCCCCTTGCATATACAGCTTGAGGAGGAGAGGGCAGGAAGGAGGGGAGGGAGCAAGGAGACCTTGCCTGACAGGTGCTGCCGAGAGCTGCTGTTGGGAATCCGAGGGTCACGGCCCTCTGGGTCTCTAGAGGCCCTCCCCGTCGCCAGCAGATGCTCGGAGCAGACTCTCTTCCACAATACCAAGTCCGACTGCTTCTGCATCTCACCTTAGCTGACGGCAAGCAGGCGCCCTTCTTCCTCCCCTACAGCTCCAGCTGCCTTCTTGCTCTGCCTCAGGCGACACCCCCCACACCACATCTTTCCTTCAGCAAGAGCCCCAGCTCCTTCTCCTCCAACACTGGGCATTGGGGGCTGGTTAATGATGCCGGGATCGCCAGTGGTGGGCACTGGGAATGTTCAACAGCATCCCTGGTCTCTACCTGAGATGTCTTCCCAGTTGTTGTTGTTGTTGTTGTTAGGTGCTGGCGAGTTGTGTCCGACTCATAGCAACCCTCATAGGGTTTTCAATGGCTGATTGTTTCGGGATTGCCTTGGGAGTGGGTTGCCACATCCTTCTCCCATTCTTGTGGTGCTGGGAATCGAACTCAGGACCTCAGAGACTGCAGAGCGGCGCTCTACCAACTGAGCTAAATCCCAGCCGTCTTCCCAGTAGCGACAATAAAGATGTCCCCTAGGGGGCAGAATTTCCCCTGCAGCTGGAAACCATCAGACTATGGAGGCAAGTGGAGCTGGCCAGAAATGTCAGTGTTAGCTCTCGGAGCCCTTGGCTTATGGAGGTACCTACCTCTCTCCTCCTCTAAATACTCGCCTTTGTCACAACCACCTGGATTTCTATTTCATTGCCGAAAAAAGTAAGATGCTGATCCAAGAATGGCAAAAACTGGCTTTGGCCACTCACAGCAATCCCGCGCAAATGGTCTTTTCTTTTTAGAATGTGGTAGCCGCTGGCAGCTTTTTTGCTCAACTTTTATTGCAAGAAGAGATGGATTCATTTCGAGCAAACTCAAGGGACAGAAGAGGGCTGTCTACTATTAGGTTCAGGGACATAATAAGTAATTTAAAGCAAATGAAATTGGCATTAAGAAAAATGCACTTAATAAAAAATATCACCGGCTCCAGTGTTGCATGCCTACAATCCCAGCAACTTGTGAGGCAGAAGCAAGAGGATCGCAAGCTCAAAGCAAATGGCAGCCTTAGCAGAGTAACTTAGCAAGGTAACTTAGGCAGCGTAACTTAGCAAGACCCTGACTCAAAATTTAAAAACAAAAGATAGGCTAGGGGTTCAGCACAGTGGTAGAGCACTTGCAAAGTGTGTGTGAGGTGTTGAGTTCAACCTCTAAGTACCACAAAAAAAAAAAAAATAGAAAGAAAAAGAAAAGAAAAAAGAAAATATCATAAGCTTATACAACTTAGTTTAAAAAAATGACATTTGGAGGGAAGGCCCAAAGAGAAAGGGTTGAGGAATGGCTGCACATCCTCCCATAAGGCTCTGATTTCATTTAACTCTTTTTCTTTTTTTTTTTTTTTTTTTTTTTCCTGTGGTACTGGGGAGTTGAACCCAGGGCCTCACACAAGCTTTTTTGCAACCACTGAGCTGTACCCACCGTCCATTTTTTACTTTGTATTTTGAGGCAGGTCTCACTAAGTTACTCAGGCTGCCTCTGCCCGCAAACCTGCCTCCTGTCTCCACCTCTGGGGTCACTGGGATTAAAGACCTGTGCCACCACACCCAGCTTGATTTCATGTATCTCTCAAGTAGTAGGGAGTCCTTCCAATACTGCTCCAGTCCCTTCCTCCCTAGGATGATAGGGTGCAAGAGCTGATGGCCAGGAAAACAGAAGAAAGAGAAAGGGCACAAATTATTCTTAATCCTTTTTGTTGTTGTTGTTGTTAGGTGCCATCAAGTCGGCATCCGACTCTTAGCAACCCTATATACCAGGGGCAAGACATTTTATCAGTGCTTCTCTGCTGTTCATAGGGTTTTTAATGGTGGATTGAGTTTTGAGAGTGGGTTGTCGGGTTCTTCTACCAGCCTACAGTATCTGGTGTTCCCAGGTGGTCTCCCATCCAAGTACTAACCAGGCCCGACCCTGCTTAGCTTCCGAGATCTAACAGGATCGGATGCCACAGGGCTACAGCTGCAGGCTAATCCTTTTTAGTCAACCTCAATCCCCAAAAAGGCATTTACATATATGAATGTTTTTATTAGATAAATGGCTTGGTTCAATTTTTAAAAACTAATCCTAACTTAAAAGGAAAAAACAAAACAAAACATGTAATTCAATAATATTTTATTGCCAATAGCATAGTAGAAGTTCAACGTTGAACTTTTGGAGCAAGAAGAACCTATTTACACTGAATGGAAAGGAAGGGATAAGGGAAAGAATGTCACAAAATCTGCAGTAAATATATCCTTTTGGCAATGAGTTAATATGAGAGTCTGCAAAATAGCTTATCAGAACCACTTTATAAATAACTGTTTGTGTAAGTTACAAACTCACTATCTACAGTAACAATACCCATAGACTGGAAAACTATGTGTTGAGGCATTGTGAGCACTTTAGTAGCTTTACTTATATTTTCTAAAGGCTTTAGGTTCCTTTCCTTTCTCCACTATCACAGTGGACAGAGAGGTAAGTTCCTTCCGCACGCATAATATTCTCTTATCAGCTATCATGAGAGTCCCTATGCATTTTAAGTCCCTTGAGTCAGATATGCAAAACCTTATGAGTCATTTAGAAGCCCCTGCTACCAGTCCAACACCAACCAAATGACCAGATGGACATCTATCAAAAATGCAAATCAATTTTTACTAAGATCCGAGCTTCCCTTTGGTTATTACACTTCAACTAGTATAGGTCTATTCTTCCCTATCCAACATTCCAACATCTAGAAAAGTTCTGCGGCGTCGTGTGTGTGTGTGTGTGTGTGTGTTACTAAGAGGCTGAACCCAGAAGTTTGTGCATACTTTGTAAATGCTGTACCATTGAGCTGCACCCCCAGCCCAATTCTTAAAATTTTTATCTTGAGACAAGGTCTTGCTAAGTTCCACGGCTGCCTCTGGTCTGGAACTTGCCATCCTCTTGTCTCTGCCTCCCAAGTCACTGGGGTTACAGATGTGCACCACTGTACCCAGCCTCGGAAAACTGTTTTCATAAGCTGATGGCACACTTATTTCTAAGCAAAATATGACCACTTATAGACTATAGCCTTTATTCGTGCATTTTATATGAATAGTCTACATTTCGTTACAACAATATCAAGATGTTGACTTTTAGGCCACGTCCCAGCCCCGTTTATGGAGCTTCATAACACAGTATGTGCAACACATTACCTCTCTGAAATCTCAAAAATTAGGATCCTGAAAAAAAAAAAAAAATGTGTCCCGGGGTTTATCATTAAGACTTCTAGACTTTGGGAGACTGAACATGGGCCTGAGTTTCATTGGACGAGGGCAGTTTTGTGAATCCCATGCTCTGCAGTTCCTTTAGACTTTGAGGAAGTGAGACTGTAACATTCTTTACCCCAGTGAAGAAAGGCAAAGTTCTGGGGATGACATCCTCCATGTCTTCCTTATGGGGTTTTGTGTCTAGAAGACTGTTTCTGCCAGTAATCCTGGCTGGTGTAACAAATAAGGAATCAGTATTTTTCTGCTAAGGTGATTCCTTTTCGTTAAAAGCCTATGATTTTTTTTTTGCAAGGAACCAAAGAAACAAAAGAAAGAATGGGAAAAGAAGGACCTGTTAGGGTGAAGGCTACCCTTGACAAGGACTGGCTGCTTCCTGAGCCAGCAATGCTAAAAATTTATTATATTTAGAAAGTGATTCTCACCCGGGCTCAGTGGTGCACGCCTGTCATCCCAGTGGCTCGGGAGGCGGAGGCAAGAGGATCGCAAGTTGGAGACCAGAGGCAGTCTGTGTAACTTAGCAAGACCCTGTCTCAAAAAGTAAAAAAATGGGCTGGGGGCGCATCTCAGTGGTTCAAGCCCTTGCAGAGCATGCAAGTGCAAGGTCCTGGGTTCAACCCCCAGTACCGGAAAAATTAAAATAAAAATAAAAAAAGTGATTCTCTGGAGGCAGAGTTTACAGAAATCTGCATCCACAGACAAGCCAGGGCAGACTTAACTGGGGCTCTGCCGCTTAAGGACAGCAGAACTTGCCAAAGAAAACGATGTTCCGCGTTTTGTTGTGCCTGATGAGGTAAATAAACGGGTGGTCAGCATTGAACTCATCCTTGTGCTGCAGGATCCGGGATCCCGGCACCTCTATGGACTCCCCGCCATCTTCAGTTATTTCTAAGCACACTCTGTGAATCACATTTGATAGGGCCATTCCCTTGGCCTCTGACAACCCAGAGAAATCGGATGCATTCTCGTTAAAGATATTTTTCAGCCCTAGGTTTTCCAAGCTAGCCTTAGGATCAACCACCTTTTCCACCTTAAACTTTGGGAGGGAGAGTTTGACTTTGGTATTGGCCATGGTGCTGGGATTGGTCCACTGCAACAGCGTGTCTGAGTTGAGTTGTTTTTCAATCTGAAGGACAAACAAGACGATACATTAGTTGTATTTATAGCCAATTGTAAAAGACCTTGCTTAATTGAAAACATAAACCATCAGCATGAGCCTGATTTCAAAGCCACTCGGGTAGACCTTTGTTCAAATATGGTCCGGCACATGAGGTATGTGACTAGTCTCTCTTATAAGATCCACCAACCACCTAGCTTCTTTCTCCTCCCCACCATAAACTGTTCCTTTTGTGCTAAATTTATGAAGACATGTCTTCCATTTGCTTAAATCACACAGTAGCTTTGCAGAAACAGATGCATGGATTATGATACTGTGTCCACAATTTGTTGTTGTTAGGTGCCGGCAAGTCGGTATCCCACTCATGGCGACCCTCATAGGGTTTTCAATGACTGACTGTGTTGGGAGTGGATTGCCAGGTCCTTCTCCCATTTTTGCAGTGCTGGGAATTGAACTGGGGACCTCAGAGATTGCAGCGCAGCACTCTACCAGCTGAGCTAAATCCCAGCCCGTGTCCACAATAGCGGAATGAATATAAAATTAGGCAGGCTTTTATACATATTACCTGAATGCTTAGTATAATTTCTCTAATAAGGAAATCCAGACCATCCATGTGCTGGGCATGACATCAAATTTAATAACTCAAATTAAAGGTAAAGTTGCTCTTCTGTTTTTAAAACTGGGAACTTGGGCTACCTCTGAGTCATTCTTTAGATTGTAGGTGGTGAACGCAGCCATTCAATGGTTATAAAAATGAGAGATATGCGGTGAAGCATAAAATGGCTTAGTGATAAAATTCTTCATGGAGCAAATCTTAAATTGCTCTTGCCCTTCCAATCTCTCCACTGGTTAGAGGAGAGACCCAGGTGCCACTGAGAATAATACCTTGACTGCTACTGTCATGGAACAATACCACATCCGTGCTACTCACATGACACCTATAAAAATCAGGGACACGGCAAGGTCACAAGTTGGTGTGTGTGTGTGTGTGTGTGTGTGTGTGTGTGTGTGTGTGTGTGTGCACATGCACGCATACATGGGTGTCTTAAATGTGGGAAGTAACTACTGCATCCTCTTGCTAATCTGTTATAATTGTGTTTCAGTGAATAGTCTGTCACTTAGGAACAGTTATTAGGACCAAAAAGTTGTCATGAGTCACTAGAATTTTGGGACCAATATGTGTATTATCTTGTCCATTTACCCCTTGAGATTGGGACAAGGGGAAAAAAATCCACGCATAACTCAAAAGAACCACTCTGCGTATGTGTTAAGGGTTGGACTGAGTCCTCTGTTCACATGCTGAAGCGCTCATTGGAAGTCCTTCAGAGCATAACAGTATTTGGAAATAGATAATCAGTTAAGACGTAGTCATTAGGCTGAGCCTTAATCCAATATAATTAGTGTCCTTACAAATATGGGGGAGTGGGACACAGAAACAGATATACATGGGGAAAAGCCATGTGAAGACAAAGGCAGAAGTCAAGGTAAACTAAGGAATGCCTAAGACTGCCAGCAAACCACCAGAAGCCAGGCGAGAGGCCAGGGGCACATCCTCCCTCAGTTCTCAGACCCAAGGAACCCTGCTGACACCTTGATCTTGGCTTTACAGCCTCTGGGACTATGAGCAAATAAACGTCTGCTCTGTAAGCCACCTAGTTGGTGGCACTTTGTTACAGCAGCCATAACAAACTGATACAGTCTGTATTCTTAAACATTCCTTTCTGGGGCTCAGAGAGTATTTTCTTTATTTCTCTACTCTAAGAAGGAAAAACTGACATATTGATGAGGATATTTCAAGGAAGTAAGGTAAAGTCCAAGACAGATGAACACTAGCTGAAAGATCAAGACATAAAATGGAGTGAAAAACACAGAATAACACATGTGAAGTTAAGAATGAAGACTGGAGTCCTATTGAGCTCATAAAGTGCACACGATCTGTTGATAACTAACACCACACGTGGGGTAGGGACTGGGATGGACGGTCTCCTGGCAAGGCAGGGAGTAACCAAGGCTCAGTTTCTACTCTTCAACAGCCCACTCTTTCTGGCTGGTCAAGGACAGTGCCCAGGTGGAGTGGCGCTACAAGGGAAACCCAAGAAGGGAGGCCTGAGGGAGACGAGGCAGCTGGGCAGAGGCTGGTGGAGCCAAAGAGAGGCTAAAATTCACTCACAAGCAGATAAAACTGCTATTTTCACTTAGACTTATGCCATCAATCATCTGTATAACTATAATACCATAGTCTTTATAATATAAAATATATATACCACTTATAAATATAGAAATTAATGTAAAAGATACATTTTATATACTCTATGAAACCTTCTTATATTACAAAGTGATGTTAATACATATGCTATGTAAATATATTTTTATATTATATATAGTATATATGGGATCCTGCAGCCATAGCCCTGTGGCATCTTATCCCAACAGATCTTGGAAGCTAAGCAGGGTCAGGCCTGGCTAGTACTTAGATGGGCAACACCAAGTGGTGTAGGCTTAGGAGATGGACCCGGCAACCCACTCCCAAAAATCAATCTGCCATTGAAAACCCTATGAACAGCAGAGAAGCATTGACGTAGTCTTTCCCCTGTTGTGTGTAGGGTCGCTATGAGTCGCATACTGACTCGACAGCACCTAACAACAACAACAACATATAGTATATATAGTATAATACTAAAATTTTAAGCATAAAAAATTATATGTATGTTAAACAAATATTTTGAAATTCATAAATGTATAATACAGACTAAGCCCTACAGTGCTTTATGGACCTTAGTGGATAATAATGTATCAATACTTGCTCATCAGATGTACAACGTGATTCCTACTATTGCAAAATCTAACAACAGGAGAAATGTAGGGCTGGGAGGGGAAAAGAGAGTTTAAACCCTCTGTATTTCCTGTTCACTCTTCTCTAACCCTAAAGCTTCTCTAAAAAGATAGTCTATTAATTAAAAAATCAAAACCAAAAACGACTTTTTCCCTCCAGTCAGTTAGCCTGGCAGTGTGTGGCCCTGGAGGCCCCTTGCTGAGATGAGGGAGGGCCCCAGCCTGGAGGTAAGTGCATGGCTCCAACTTCCTGGATGCAAACCCTGGGTCTCCATCCCAGAGGCTGTGATGTATCTGTGGACTCGTTACCCACTCCTCGGGGCCTCACTTCCCACACTGGTAAATAGCAGTAGAGTGATAGTTTCTAACTCGTAGGACTGTTGGAAGAATTAAGTGAGATAATGATGTGGGGATTCTGCGCCATTCCTGGCACATTGTAAGCACCCAATAAATGTAGGCTTGTTTTCATGGTAAAGAGCAAAGGTCCTAGAGAGGACCCCGAAACCTTTGGAGATGACTAAGGCCCATCACTGTGTGGTGGGGCCTCCCTCGTGCCCAGCGCCTCCCTCCCTCCTCACCTTCTCCAGGCCGGTGGACTCGTCCTCCACATCCTTGGGCAGCAGGATGAGCATGCTGAGGTGCTTGTTCTGGAAAGGAAGCTCTATGATCTTGCAGCTGATATCGTCAATGTTGCCCATGCAGAACGTGGCCTCCATGTTCATCATTTGCACTGGTTTGGTGTCTGTCTGTTACAGGAGGAAAATTTGGACAGCTTACTTTTCAATGTGCACAAGAATAAATATATGTATGCACACATACACACACATGCACAAATACATACACATATATATGTATACATATGTATAGACACAAATATCCCCCAAGTGTCTGTCAGCCTGTCATGCTGTGGGGACTTGCATGTTGTATGATGCTGAAAACTATGCTACTAGTATTTCAGATACCACCGGGGCCACCCATGGTGGATGGATTTCAACTGAGCTTCCAGACTAAGACAGACTAGAGAGAAGGACCAGGCAACCCATTCCCAAAATAATTAGCCACTGAAAACCCTACGACTAGCAGGGAAGCTCTGTCAAATATAGTGTTGGAAAATGAGCCCACCAGGTTGGAAGGCATTCCAAAGACAACTGGGGAAAATTTGCTTCCTCAAAGAAGTCTTGACCTTAATGATGGGAATGGAGTAAAGCCCATGGAACCTGTATTTGCGGATGTGGCACAACTCACAAAGAAACAGCAAGGCACGGTGACACATGCCTGTAATTCCAGCAACTCAGGAGGCAGAGACGGGAGGATCGCGAGTTTGAGATGAGAGGCAGTTTGTGTAATTTAATGAGACCCTGTCTCAAAAAGTAAAAAAATGGGCTGAAGGTGCAGCTCAGTGGTACAGCATTTGCAAAGCATGCAAGCACCAGGCCCTGGGTTCAAGCCCTAGTACCGCAAGAAGAAGAAGAAGAAGAAGAAGAAGAAGAAGAAGAAGAAGAGGAGGAGGAGGAGGAGGAGGAGGA